>CM051827.1:84413321-84574752 GCA_028451465.1 Erethizon dorsatum
TCCCACACCTGTCAGGCTAGTGTGTCATGTCACCATCCATGGGTGACTACCACTTTCACTGTGCCTGTCAGTATTAATTCCTATAACTTCTCTTACTTTCTGCTCACTGGTGATGGCAAACAGTGGTTGGAAAGCTATTGCATTCCAGGTGCTGCACCTTGTAGCTCCTGACATCTCAGCTCAACCTTCTGAGGGAGAACCTGAGGGCATTTCACACTAGCCCTTTCCTCACTAGCACCTAACTTGGGGTGGAGTCCAAGTGGGTCCTCAGGCTTCCCCAGGTCATCCTTCTGTATCTGCACAGGGTGCCCTTCTCTGAGTCCCTTCCCTTCCTGGGAAGGAAGAGACTGTGGTCACTCACATCAGGCTACTCAGGCCACACTGCAAGTCAGTCATGGCCTCGCAGAGTGGTTGCAGTGGGGAGACCTGGAGCTGTTTCATGGCGGCTTGAGAACTGCTAGGAGAGAGAGGTGATGAGGCCCACTATGCCCCTTCCAAGCTCCTTCCTATCCATGTTCCTGGGCTCTTGGAGCCACTTCTGCCAGTCACCCCTATGCTAAACTAGGATTCTTCCATCCCTTCTGCAGGGCCCTGGGTCTAGGCCTTGCCAATGTCCTGGTGAGCACCTGGGATGGGTGCTGAGTGAAGCTAAGTTCAAAGAAACTAGCACAATTCTTGCCCTGAAGGGGCTGAGGTCTGGTAGGAGAGGCAGGCCTGAGGGATGTAGAGTATCTCACAGGACTCCAGGTCATCTGGGGCAGCCGGGCAAGCTTTGAAGATGGGCCGCAAAGGAGTGCTGCACGTGGAGGGAACAGCAGATGCAAGGCTCAGGGCGGAGGACATGGTGCACTCCAGAACTTACTGGAGTAAGCACACAGGGAGGGGGCTGGGCCAGAGCTGCAGGAGGCAGCTGCCATGTTAGGTCTGCGTTGGTTGTGGATGGCTGAAGGTGGGAATAGCAAGGACACCCTGGGGAAGATGGATGCTGGGCGGCTGCCTTGCAAGGGGTAGACAGAAGTAGGCCTGATGTTCTCCTGTCATTTGGGGGAATAGACACCAGTTCTGGACATGTGCCCCAAACCAAGAGGGGCACCGGTGCACAGATACACACTGTCACCCATGCCCCATGAGACTCACCCCTTCAGCTGCTCCGCTAGGCTCCTCTTCTTTTTTTCTCCTGCCCAGCTACCAGGCTGCAGCTGACCAGCCACAGCACCTGTCCAGCTGGGCAGCACCTAATGCAGTAGCTCAGAACGTTGAGGTCCATGCAACTGAAGCACGCACGCTCCAGCATCAGCTCAGAAGGCTGCTCAGGGCCTGGCACACAAAGGTGTCGTCCCGGGTCTCATACAAACAGTACAACAGCTCCAGAGGTAAGTTGGGCTCTTCCTCCTCCTCTTCTTCCTCCTCCTCTGGCTTCTCTGTGTCGTTGAGCCCTTCAGTCCCGTCTGTTCCCTCTGGTACTACCCTGGGGTGGCCCTGCCCCTGCACCCATTGCAGAGCATCCTGCTTTACATGTGCTAGGACCATGCAGCTGAAGTAGCACTGGACATCCTGTACATGCTCCACACTCAGCAGCCCAAAGAAGAAGTGCGTAGAGAGCGTGAGGTGACTGCGCCCCTCAATGCCTTTGTGCAGCAGTGTCCCCAGGGCACCCACCGGAACCTTGGGCATCCCCTCGTCCTCCAGCAGATAGGACAGTGCTGCAAAGAACTCCTGGAAGCTCGGGTTGATGAACTGGTAGATCACCTCAGTCTCCAGCACGGCCAGCAGCTCCTTCTTGATGAGAAAGTGCTGCACGTTGGAACCCCGAAGCTCCAGGCGTTCCAGGTCCCTTTCGGAAAACTATACCTTGAGTCCTAGGACCCTGTCTCTGGCCAGGTGGCACAGCTTGCGCAGCCCCCCCCCCACCATGCAGGGCCCCTTGGCGCCCATGGAGCTTGGCGTGTTGCCAAGAAAGAGCAGGTACACCGAAGTGGTGGTCTTGGAGGTAGGTGACAGGTTCCGGCCCAGCTCCAGCTGCCGGAGCAGTACAGTACACACGATCCAGCACACGACCGGCGTGAAGCACAGGGCGAACAGTGTCTCGTTGTCCTTCACAAAGCGGTAGGCGCGCTTGGCCCTGAGCTCCTTCAAGAACTTGTAGAAGCACTTCTTGTCCTTGTCCGAGATGCCGCGCACCTTGGCGCACTGTGGCGCTCACAGGCTGCATGCAGTGCAGCTTCCCGGAGAGGGTGGTGCCCTTGTCACCGGCAGGCGAACTAAGGGCAGCAGCGCCTTGCTCAGCAGCCCGCCCAGCACCCGCGCGCCGCTCGCTGCCTCCAAGGGATCCCTGCAGTGGGCGACCTCAAAGGCCCCGGGCCCGGGCAGCTCGGCGCCGTCCAAGATGAAGAACAATCGCTGCGGCTGAGCCAGCATCTGCAACACCGGCGCACAGCGGCCCGGGCACTGGTCTAGGATGAGGTCGGACAGGTTGCGCGCATCGGTCCGCTCCAGCAGCTCAGGGCACTGCAGGAAGTAGGCGAAGTCCACCTTGCCGGCCACCCAGTCGTACAGGATCTTCTTGGCCGCCTTGGTCTGGCCGATGCCCGCTGGGCCCTGCAGCACCACGGTCAGCGGCCGCCGGTCCTCGGGGTCGCTGCCAAACAGCGGATTGAAGGTGTGCGTGTCCGAGCGCCAGGCGCGCCGCCCGCTCGGGCTCTTCCAGGGGCCCCCTCTCCGCCTCCTCCTCCCTGGGCGCCGCGCTCTCGGGCGCGATGAGCGGCTTGGTGAAGCGCTGGCTGATCTTCACGGAGCGCACGTTCCTCTTATTCACCTTGGCGTGCTGCTGCAGCACATGCTCGTGGTATTTCTTCTGGAACTGCGGGGTGGAGATGCGGAGGTAGGGTCGCAGCGCGGGGAACTCACCCTCCCCCAGGCCTCCTTTTCCTCCCCTGTGGAGATCCCCAAGGGTCTGGGGACGCGGGGGCCGCACCGGAGCCACCTACCCGACACAGAGCAGCGCCTCGGAGCTGGGGACTAGCCCTGCAAGAGAAACCGCGTTGAGGCCTTCAGTGAGCGTGCTTGGGGTGGGGGGTGCTACGGGTTGGAGGCTCCCTTAGGGGCATCTGGGATCTCAAATTTGCTGATAAAGCGCCGGGGTTTTTCTGGTAAGTGGGAAGGAGGGAGGCCTCGTGGATAGGGGGGGTTTTCCCAGGGGGGGGCAACAGAGTAGGGGCCCCAGAAACCCGTCCCTGCTCACGTTGCAGCCCTTGCGCCTTCAGCCGCGCCGCCACGTCGCGCACATTTGCCCTCTTCAGGGTCCTGCGGGCCACGTCCACAGCCGGCTCCGGCCCATAGAAGTGGGTCAGTTGGTCCGCGAGGTCCACGGCGTTCGCGCGCTCCAGCCGCTCCCACGGGATGCTGCGGCCGTCTACCAGCACATCCCGCAGCTTGTGGCGGAAGCGCTTCAGCTGGTCCTGGCTCAGGTACTCCAGTGCAGCCAGGAGCAGCTTTCGGCTGCGGCTGCGCGGGGCTCCAAGCTGCGGGCAGGCGAGGCAGGTTCTTCAGGGCGCCGCCCCCGTGGTCCCGAATCCCACTCCAGGGCATCGAGTCCCCACGGCTGGCGGAGGCTTGGACACCCACTGCCTCCTCCCGGGGCCCCACACCAATGCATGCTAGAAATCTAGGCGATGGAGGCAACCCCAGATTCTGTCGTCCCCTCCCGAGACTCCGGGTCTGCCTCCCACTGGGTGCTGCTTGTGGTGCAGTGGGTCCCTTGATGGCCACCCCGACCTGTGGGTGAACCTTCCTACTGTATCTCCCTTACTGCCTCCTTCCACACACTTGGTCAAATGTCCAGGAAGCCGTGTGGACAGGGCCTAGGCTCTCCCCTTTCCCTTCCCTTCTGAGAGCAGGAGCCAGCAGACAGACCAGGCTCCCCAAATTCCCCACCCCAGTGTCCTTGCAGGCTTTGCTGGGGCCCTGCCTGGGGCCCTTGCACTAAGGGGCTGAGTCTGAGCCTCTAGTGGGGAACAGACCCCATAAGTGCCCTGGGGACTGTGTGAAGCTCCAGGAAATCAGCACAAGGTGAGCACCCCACACCTCTGCCTGTGGGGGACCACCTGGACTGCTGTCCTTGGGAGAAGAGCAACTATCTCCATCTTGGCTGAACCTGGCCCTAATTCCACCTATTGATATGTACAGAGCTGGCTAGGACTCTTCCTTATCTCTTTAATTGGCTTTAGGCAATGCAAATAGGTCCAGCCGAGGTTCTGATGTGTAGTCTTTGAAGCAAAGCGACAGGCCTGTGTTTCCCCGCCCTTTTGCTCCCAATACATGGTTGAGCCTGGCGGTATGGAGAGCCGTGCTCCACGCTGTCGGCTGGGATCGAGCCTCGAGAAAGAGGCTATGACTTCCCAGGGCATAAAAGATTATACATCAGAGCTGAAGCACTGACCCCAAAACATTAGATACTATCTTGATTTGTGTTATGCAGATTACTCCTTCTGCATATACTTCCCTCTGCCTTTGTAAAGGTGATTTTCAGGCCTAGCCCAGCTCACGAGACTCACTACTTCCCGCCACTCTCATAGTCACTCATCCCCAAGCCACTCCTCTCCTTCAGAGTTAATAAAAACCCGAGTTCGGCCCTGGGTCGTGGCCTTTGTTCCAGTAGCCACCATCTTGGCTGGACTTAGGACCCCTTGGCTCCCCACAACTATAAATATGCCTTAGTGTCTTTATTCTCACCGGGTTTGCACTGGAAGTGGTAGATTGGAATTAAATTTCTAGAATTCCAATAACTTTTCCATGGGATTACAAATATAAACTTCCTGGACCGCGTCGAGGACCGGGAGGGCTCTCTATATCTGCCGAGACCAGCCCACACCTGATCCAGCACTTACCTGGAGTGGGAAACACTGGCCTGGTCCATGGAGGCTCTGCATGGGTCTGGCACTCACTCAGAGACAGGCAGGGTGGGAGAGGCAGCCAGCCCTTCCCCAGGATGACTGGGCCAAGTCCTGGGTGGAGGTGGGTCAGCCTCATCCATTCCCCAGGTCTGAGCCTTCTGGTAAGACAGTCCCCAGGGTCCCAAGGACCAGGCAGTGTGGCATGAGTGCACTGTCACCCTTTAAGTGCTCTGCTTGGTGACCTTTGGTTTTTCACTTTTCTGTTAACATCCTGGGGGTGGTGGTATCAGGATGTGGCCAGGAGCAGGGGGCTGCAGAGGGAGTAGGCAGGGTGGAGGAAGTGCTGGGTCAGAACTGGCCTTTAGCTAAGGCCTCCATGTGATTAAATTTTGCAAGCATGGGTGAGAAGGGGCTTCTAGTCAGAGGAACTCCAGGAGCAAAGGAGGAATGTTTAGGGCTGTCGCCTGGGCACAGGAGGACAGAAGCTGAATGTGAGGGCAGAGACACAAGCTCTGCAGCATCCCACATGGTCCTGAGGAGGCTGATGGGTAAAGGTTTGGACGCAAGGAGTGCTGTGACCCCACAAGTGACCACCTGAATGTGGGGTTCCAGTGCCTGCGTGGGGGTGTGAAGCATGCATACATTTACATCTGAGTGGCCATGCTAATGCTGTGCTAGTGCGAATGAATTTGTGGTAGGCTAAATAATCATCTCCAAAGACAACAGTTCCTAACCCTGGGACCTGTGAGTGTTCCCTCATCTACCAAAAGGGACCGTGTAGCTGTGATGAAATTTAGGATCTGGAGATGGGGTGGTATCCTTGGTTACTCAAGTGGGCCCAACATGTCATCACAAGTGCCATCAGGTGGAGTGGGAGGGTGATTCAACACAGAACAAGATGCTATGCTGGGGGCTCTGAAGCTGGAGGAATAGGCCAGGAGACAAGGCATCCAAGGAGTGCCTTCTCAGAGAGGCCGAGCCTTCACCTGGAGCTCAGCCAGTGAAACTGATTTTGGACTCTTAACCTCCAGAATGGTGAGAGAAGACACCTGCTGTTTTGGTCACTGTGTTTTCTGTGGTTTGTTTAGTGGGTGCAGACCCTTGAAGTGGACCTGTGAGCAAAACTAGTTGCTCTGGCACCCATCTGGTACAGCTCGTCCATGTCCCATCCCTTTCTCTTGTGGGCCTTGGAGCTGCCCTGGGGAGGAGTCCCAGAGACTGGGAGTCTCATGTGTAGCCTTGATTCACCTAGGCCTATTTCTCCCTGGGACTATTTAACACCAACAGGCCCTTGTCCTTGCAGAGGGCTCAGGTAATCAAAGGCATGGCTCTAGTTCAGCACCCCGCCCCTGCCTAATCAACCCCAGTCTCTCCAACTCCAGGGGTCACCAGTGCCTGGGAAGTCTCAGTGAATAGGGGGCTCACAGGATGATCACAGACTCAGGGGGACTTGGCCTGGAGGAACAAGTGGGCACCATCATCACACTTCTGGGGGTGGTGGTGCACCTTTTGAGTGGCCTTTATGACCGGGAATAAATTTCTCATCCTAGAGTCCTGTGGGGCTCTGAGTGTGGCAGGCTAGAGGTCCCAGCTCATTGGGAACCCCGCCCTCTCAACAAATGGGCTGGGACTCACCTTCTCTGACAGGCTGGGATTTTTCAGGGGGAACCTTGCAAGGCAAAACAACAACCTTGAGAACAAATGGCTTGAGGAGGAGTCTGGGCCATGTGCAGCATGGTGGGTGTCACTGAGGCCACTGAGGCCCTGAGGCCACTGTTCCACCTGTGAAGACCCCAGTGGCCCTTGCTGACTCCCGGCTGAGCCGAGCTCTAATCCGAGATTTCAACACACTCCTATGGGTGCAGAGATGGTGCACATAAGCTGGACGTGTTGCTTTTAAACAAATGTTTATTTTATAAATTCTTGAAGTTCTCCACCACAGCCATGTGTTCTTCTCACTGTCACTTAAAACAGAAAGCACAAAGCCAGGCTGCCTGGATCCAATCCCGGAAGTGCTGCCCAGTAGCTTTGTGACTTTGGGTAGAAAGTTGCACCTCTCTGTGCCTCTGTTTCTCCGTCTGTACGATGGGGTGGGCACAACTCTTCCATCATGGGGGAGAGGTATGTTGGCCGCACCTCAAGCACTTGCTGTTCTCAGCCGTGTGTCCCTGTATGGCTGCTGCCATTGCTTCCCTGCTTTCCAGAAGCCTTGCTTTCCAGGCCATCAAGGATGTTCCAGTGTCTTGGCCCACTTTGGTTCTCATTCTAAATCACGTCTCAGCAGCCCTCAACATGACCAAAATTGCCTCTTCCTTGAAAGGCTCTTTTACTGTTGTAGAAGGAATGGAGGACCGTGGTGCTGGGGGCTGTGCTCTCTGCTGTGAGGCCTGTGGTTTGGGAAGTCATGATGGTCAGCCTCACCACCGCACTGGAGGGGCCACTCCATAGTGGATTTTGCCCAATTGCTCTTGACACCTCTGGCAGTGGGCCAGGAAAGGCTGATAACAGGAGCCAGTTTCAGAGCCACAGGTGAGACTTGGAGCTTTGGTGAAGGGAGGGGTCGGGACACTGTGGGGGGAGTGCTGGGGAAAGAAGGGAAGATAAAGGAAGTTGGGTGGGAGGGGTGTGGAGCCAGCCCCTGAGCAATGGCAGCTGCTCCTGGATTTATGTCACCATGGGGCCAGGTTCTGAGCAGAGCCTCTCCCCAGGTACAACTGAAGTCTGGAACACAGAGCTTCTATTCCATCATGACATTTACACAGGCCTCTTCTGCGGGGGTTTCACTACTCGGCAAAACTTCATGGCTCTGTCATTTCTTCCCTGTCCCCATGCTTTCCCTCATGGCTGCTGAGATGGTGTCCCTGTGTTCTTTTGGTCCCTTAGTGTCATCCACTCCACCGCTGTGGTCCTTTTTACTCAGAAGGCCTGGCTTTGGACCATTTCAGGTGCCCACTGCAGAATTTCTCAGAGCTCCCCTTGCTGCCCTTGGAGAAGTGGACAAGGAGAGGAGGGGTGTCCTGCAGCTGCCCACCATGTACCCAGAACCAATGACAGGACACGTGCTGAGAAGGACACAGGCTCCTGGAACTGGCTCAAGAAGAAACAAAAATCTTTAGACCTACTTATAACAGGGAAGGAGATTGAATCAAAAACCTTCCTGCAAAGGCAGGCTCTGCACCCTGGAGGGCCCTGGAGGACTTCCCTGGAGACTCCACCAGATACCAACAAGCATGGACACCAGTCCTACACACTCATATAAGAAACACGGTGGAGGGAACATTGCTGGACATGTTCTAGGAGCCACACCACCTGATAGCAAACCCACAAACCCATCACAGGAAACCTAAGAACATCCTTTATGAACACAGCCATGGAGAATCTCACAAACCATTTAGCTGACAGAGCGTGTTAGCACACGGGAAAACACTATACCAGGACTGAGTGGGGCTTCTCCCAGAAGTTCAAGGCTGGTTCAACACCCAAAATCAATTAATCTATCATTAATATTGGAAAGGACAAAAGCCACTTGATCAGCTCCATAGATGCAGAAAATATTTTACAATATTCAACATCTTCTTACAATTAAAAGCACTGAACAAACCAGGAGAAAGAGAGGGGAACTTCTCTAAGTAGAAAATCCCAAAATATTTGGAAATTAAGCAATGTGCTTCCAAAATAGCACATGGGTCAAAAAGAAAGTCTCAAGGGGAATTTTTTTTGGGGGGGGGGTAAAGGATTGGGCACTGAATATAGGGCCTTTTGCACTGAGCTACATCTCCAGCCCGTTTTATTTTTTGTATTTTGACAGGATTTTGCTAAGTTGAAAAGTTGCCTGGGCTGGGCTCAAACTTGCAATCCTTCTGTCTCAGCCTCCTGAGAATCTGTGGTTATAAGGATGTATCACTGTACCTAGCTTTAAATATATATATTTTAATTAAACAAAAATGGAAAAATATTAAATGAAAATGAAAATAAAAGTTAGCAAAATTTGTGGGATTCATCAAAAGCAGTTATTATGGGGAAATGTATAACATTTGGATGTTCATACTAGGAAAAAAGAAAGCTCTAAAATCAAGTCTTAACTTCCACATTGAGAAATCAGGAAAATAAACAAAATTAAATCCAAATTAAGCAAGAGAAAAAGAAATTAAAAAAATAGATCCCAAATCAGTAAAACTTAAAGAAAATCAATAGAGAAAAATCAAAGGACACAGTGTTTTTTGAAAAGAATGATGTTGATAAGCCTCTAGCCAGACTAAGAAGACAGAGAGGGAGAGCGGGGGGGGGGGGGGAAGGGGAGTGGGAAAGGGAGAGGGAGGGAGAGAGAGAGAGAGAAAGGGAGAAACACATTTCTAATATTAGAACTGTAAAAGGCTGTCACTGCTGATCCCATGAATATTAGAAGAATAATAAAGGAATACTATGAATAACTCTCTGCCTATACATTTGATAAAATGGATCAATTCCTTGAAAGACAATCTTCCAAAACTCACTCAAGCAGGCAAATTGAATGGGCCCATACTTACTACAGAAGTAAAAACAACTAAAAAAAAAAAATTAACAAATAACTTTCTAAAACCTGCAAGCATTAGGCTCAGGTAGTTTCACTGGTGAATTCTACTAAACATTTGAAGAAGTAATAATGATTCTCTTTAATATCTTCCAGAAAATAGAAGCAGAAGAAATACTTCCTAACTCATTCATTGAAGCCAGTAATGCCTTAACCAACACCAGACAAAGCACAAAACAAGCAAACTACAGACCAATAATAAACATAGATGCAAAAATCCTCAACAAAATATTGGCGAGTCAAATCTAACATGTGTAGAATGAATTATACCTCATGACCAAGTGATGTTTATTCCAGGCATCCACAGCTAGTTTAAATTCAAATATCAATTAATGTAGAAAATTATGATCAAATAGATGCAGAAAAGCTTTTGATGAAATTCAACATCCATTTATGATTTTAAAAAACTCTCTCAAGAAATAGAGTAGAACTAGCACAACTTGATAAGGAACATCTACAAAACACCTTCAGCTAGTGTCAAGCTTGATGGTGAGAAGCTAGATGTTTTCCTTTTAAGACTGTGTTGTAGTCAGGGTTTGCAAGGAAAACAATTTAATACAAGACACATAATTTATAGGATTATTTTATAGTAGTCACCCAAAGAGTCAAATACAAAAGAGTGCAGGAACTCTGTCCACACACTAGACCCAGAGAATCCAGTTGAGGGCCTGGATCCCACGGCAATGTCCTGCATGAGTCCAACTGAAGACCTAGAGCCCACGGCGATGCCCTCACGAGTCCAACTAGAACCCACGACAATGTCTCGTGCAAGTCTGTTTCACAGATCTGCCCTGGGAAGGCCCAAAGGTCAATGGTGGAAGCTAGAAAGTCTGTGCCAGCGGGATGAAGGGTCTGTGCCAGCGGGATGAAGGATCTGTGCCAGCAGGCTGAGGGATCTGCACCGGAGCCAGGAAGTGATGCTTAAAGTAAAGACCACAGCTCCCTTGAAAAGTACCACAGCCATCCTCAGTGACAGCAAGTTCCTGAGCTCTTCCAACAATGAGAACAGCTGAGTTCATATCAGGAAAACCAGTGTGACAAGCTCTTCCAGGAGAATCAACAGCACCACCTCTTCCTCTCCAGTTCTCCTTTTTATGTTGCTGGCAACAGTCCTCAGGTGGGCCCTCCACACCCAGCACCGCACTGATTCAGTTCAGCTGGGTGTTACAAGGTGCCCACCAGTTGTCAATCCACCACAGACTGGGAACAAGACAAAGATGTGCACTCTCACCACGCCTATTCAACATTGTACTAGAAGTCAGCTTACAAAAGGAAATGAAGGGTACACAGATTGTGAAGGAAGAAGAAAACTGTTTCTTTGCATACAACGTGATAGTCTATGTAGAAGATTCCAAAGAATAAAAGCTCTTGGAACTAACTTATGACCATAACAAGCTTACAGGACATAGGGTTAATATGGAATTCATTTGCTTTCCTATGTACCACCAACAAGCAAATGGAATTTGAAATTTGAAGCAAAACATCATTTATATTAGTACCAAAAAAGTGAAATACTTAAGTATAAATCTAACAAAATAGTGCAAGATCTATATGGATAAACTATAACTCTGATTAAAGAAATTAAAGACCTAAATAAATGAGGGGTGTTCCATGTCAATGGATAAGAAGATTCAATATTATTAAGAATCAGTTCTTCCCAGATTGATCTGTAGATTCAGTGCAATCAACATCAAAATCCCAGTAAGTCATTTCATGGCTATAAAAAAAATAGATTCTAAAAAAATAGATTCTATAGTTTGTATGCAAAGACAAAAGACTCAGAGTGGCCACATGACATTGAAGAGAGAAAATAAAGTTAGAGATGGATGCTTTCTAATGCCAAACTCACTATGAAGCTATGTGACCAGGACAGTGTGGAGCTGGCAAAGGATTAGCAATAGATCAATGGACAGAGCCCAGAACCAGGCACCCTTGACAAAGGAGCAGAAGCAGCTCAACAGAGAAAGGATGTCCCTTCAACAGATGGTGCTGGAACAAGTGGACATCCATGTGCTGAAAAATGAACCTACACATATGCCTCACACCTGTCACAAAATTAACTGATTGATCAAAGACCTAAGTGTAAAGCATGAAACAATAAAACTTTTAGAAGATAACATAAGAGAAAATTTAGGAGACGTTGGGTATGGTGATTATTTTTTAGATGTAACACCAAAAGTATGAAGCATGAAAGAAAAAATTGGTAAGTTGGACTTTATTAAAATGAAATACTTACATTCTGGAAAAGACACTATCAAGAAATTGGAAAGAAGCCAGATGCTGTGGAAAATACTTGCGAAACATGTATCTGATTAAAAAAGACTATTACCCCCCCCAAATAAAATCTTTTAGGATGCAACAAAAAGATAACAAATGATCCAATTAAAATATGAGGCAAAAATCTGAACAGATACCTCACCAGAGAAAATAAACAGATGGCAAATAAGTACATGAAAAGACACTCAGCAGAGAACTGAACATTAAAATGGTGAAACACCATCACACACCTATCAGAATGGCTAAAATTCCCAACAGTAACGATGCTAAGAGCTGACCAGGATGTGGAGCACAGGACTTCTCTGTCATTGCTGGTGGGGATGCAGGGTGGTGTGGCCATGTGGAAGACAACTCCCTATGAAGCAGAACACAGGCTTACAAATGACCCAGCAGCCAGCCACACACCCAAGTGAGTTGAACACTTACATCTGTACAAAATCTGTACGAGATTGTTTGCAGCTTTATTCACAGTTGCCAAAATTTGGAAGCAGCTAAGATAACCCTCAGTAAATGAATGGATAAATAAATTGCGGTATACCTAGACAGTGGGATATTAGTAAGTGCTAAAAGGGAAGAAGCTCTCCAGCCACAAAAGACATGGAGCAAACTTCCATATGTATAGCTAAGTGAAAAAAAGCCAGTCTGAAAAGGGAATACACTGTGTGATTCCAACTCCAGGACATTCTGGAAAAAGGAAAACCACAGGGACAGCAGAGAGGTCAATGGTTTCCAAGGGATGGGGTAGGGATGAGCAGGTGGTACACAGAGGAGTTTTAGGACTACTCTGCATGGTGTGGGTCATGTGGTGGTGCTCATCTGTCCAAAATCAGAACACACAACACTGAGTGAGTCTTAATGTAAACTATGGACTTTAGTTAATGATAAGGTATTAACATTGGCCATCAGTTTCAGCAAATGTGCAGCACATATGAAAAATGATAATAATCTGGGAGACTGGGAGGGGGTATGACAACTTTTTGTTATTTTCTGAGGAATTCTTCTGTAAAAAATTCTTCTTGAAAAAAAGTATATTTAAGACAGTGTGATGCCATTTCACACCCTTCAGGCTGTCCGTAATTTAAAATATGGACAATAAAGTTTTGGTGAGGATGTGGCAAAATTAGAGCTCTCATTCATTACTGCTTATAATGAAAATGGTGCAGTACCTTAGAAAATAGTCTTACATATTTTTAAAAATGTTAAAATGTTAATTATGCTAGCTTCTGCCCAGAGAAATGAAAACACGTGCCATACAGACCCTGCTATACGGATGAGCACAGCTGCACTGCTCGCAGCAGCTGAGACACAGAAACACAGATGCCCCTCAGTGGTGAGTGGGCAGCAAAGTGTGGACGCCAAGATGGTGGGAAAGGATCCAGACATAAACAGGGATGAGGCACTGTGCATGCACAATCTCGAGGGCCTTTGCAGACGGTATGTGTGGTGAGAGGGCAGGTGCTGGTGGCCACTCCATGAGATGCCATGTGCCGGGCCAGAGGAAGAAATGGCTCTGATGCCTCAGGTTCCTTTTGGAGAAGGTTCAAGGAGCTATGGTCACAGTGACAGCCATTAAGTGCTGGATTTTTGGTAACTAAATTTCATCTCTATGAGGATATTCTAAAAATACTAATTCCAGCTGGCAACTTCAGCAGGAAGCCTGTTAAACTGCTTCAATCTGGTGACTTCCCCAGTAGTGGGAAGCTTTGGTTCTGTTTCTGTGCACCTGACTCCACAGCCTGGGGCAGGTGAACATTGGCTCTGCTGGGGACCGGAGGGGATGGGGACCTGCAGAGAAGGAAATGACCTGGCCTGAGATGTGTCAGCATTGGCAGATGGCTCTGCAGGGCCAGGGACCAGCTCCCTCCCTCTGGGGCTGTTACTCTCCCTCTCTCTGTGGCCTCCCAGGTGACTGAGTCCTCAGTGGTGGGAATAGGGCAGGTGAGGGAGGCAACACGCCCCTCCCTTCAGGCAGGACTGAGATTTGCAGGTCTCCAGTGCTGTCCCTGGCTGCATTCAGCCAGTTGGGGAGCCCAGCCCATGTTCCATGGCCCTGAATGCCCCTTCATGCACCTGCACTCCATACCTCAGGACTCTGCTCCATCAGGACGCTTGCCCTTGAGGGTACTGGGGCTCCCATGGTCCTCTCTGGTATTCCTGTGTCATGACCTGCCCTAGGTGACACTGGGGACATACGTGGCTCAGGTGCAGGGTGATGATTTCAGTTCAAGTTATGGCAGATTTAGGTCCAAACTCTCACGGATCCTAGTGGAGCTCATAACCCTGAACAGTCTCCTGGCCCAGGGGCCACAGTGACATCCAGAACTCTTGGCCCAGCTCTGGATGTTACAGGGCACAATGCAGGGCCATGCACCATCTCCTACCAGAGCAAGTGGCCCTTAAAGCTTGCAGGGTGCCTGCTGCTCAGCCCTTCAGTCCTGTACTTGCCTCTCCTTGGCCCTTACCTCCTGACAGCCCCAGTGCTGTGCCTCAATCCCTGCCTCTCCTCCCAGCTGGCCCCTCTCCACACTGGCCCTCTGCTTCCCTCCACTCAGCAACCCCTCCTGCCTGACACTATATATCTTCAGCTGTGGCCGCCCTGTGGGTCACAGACCTCAGACTCCCTCTCTCCTCACTCCTCAACCACAGCACCTAGTCTGTGTCCTGCCTGGGAGTGACCTGGGCCTACAGGCTCAGGATGAAGATCAGGAGGAGGCTGCAGCAGGAGCAGAAGAGCTGCATGGCCTGGCTGCCTGAGGTCTACCTGTGGGCTTGTCTTGGAGCCCAAAGTCCTGATGCCCTCAAGAGAGAGGAAGTGCCCCTCTGTGAGGCCTGTTGGTCAAGCTTGGCCACAGGGCTCCTGTTCTGCAACAAGGCCTGGGAAAGCAGCCATGGAGAGAAAGTTGCACAATCTGGCACTGTGGCAGCCTGATGACCCAGAGGAGGAGTTTTGCCTGGAGTGTGCATGCTTGGGTTCATCCCCAGCATGAGAGAGGGGTTGAGGAGGAGAGGAGACCCTGAAAAGGAAGGGAACACCTGTTTCAACCTGGTGGACCTTGAGGACATCATGCCAACTGGTAAACCAGACCCAGAAGGACAACTACATTCACAGGGGGTCCCCAGAAGCATCAGGTCCACAGAGACAGGATGGGGGCCAGGGTCTAGGGTCTAGGGTCTAGGGCCAGTGACTAAGGGGGCAGACCTAAAGTTGGGTAGATGAAAAGTCCTGGAGGTACACAGCTGTGCTGGCTGTGCATGCAGATGGGTTTAGTGCCCCTGACTGTGCCTAGAACACTCGTCTGACCTCACTGACCTGAGCTCTTTACCCGCAAATGGACAGTTCCCATTTCCTCAGATGCTGTGGCCCATGGAAGTAGAGTTGGGGCATGCATGGCAGCAGCCAGTACCTCATACCATGTGAGCCCACAGTGGACTAAAGGACTACATTCAGTAGCTACAGCTGCAATAACTTAGTAAAGACAAATGGGAATGTCTGCATGACATTGATTTGGTGATGAATTCTTAGATATGACATCAAAAACATGGGGAACAAAAGGAAAAAAGATAAATGGTAGCTCACCAGAACTCAGGCCTTTTGTACCTCAGGGGACACTGTTGAGAGACTGCATAGGCAACCACCAAATGGGAGAAAATATCTGCAAATCACAGATTTGATAAAGGATTAATAACTAGACTATATAAACAACTCCTACAAATCAACAACACCCCCATCAACAGCCCATTTAAAAATGGGCAAAGGACTTGAACAGATGTTTCTCCAAAGCAGATACACAAATGATGATGGGCAGGTGGAAGAAATGCTAACACCATTAGTCACCAGGAAGAAGCAGTGAAAACCATAAGATACCATTTCACATCCAGTAGGATGGCGAACCAAAAAACAAAACAAAGCAAAACCAGAAAAAAAGCAGTGGTGAGCACTCATGCCTGCTGGTGGGAACATAAAATAATGCACTGTGGAAAATGGATGGTGCCTCAAAAGACCTGAAAGAATTGAAAACAGGAGCTCAAGATGATTTTGTATCCACACTGACAGCAACAACACTTGCAGCAGCCAGAACGTGCAGACAGCCCACATGGCCATCAACAGGTAGGTGGATCAGGTCTAAACCTGCCGTAGATGGTTCAGCTGCAAAGAGGAAGGAATTCTGACATGCTACAACTTGGGTGAACTGGAGGACATCACGCTAAGTGGAATAATCTAGACACAAAAGAACAAATATTGTATAAATCTGCCTGTACCAAATATACAGAACAGGCAAATTCCCAGCAATGGAAAGCAGACCAGTGGTTATCAGGGCAGGGGTGGTAAGTGTTATTGCTTAACTGACAGGAGGTCTCTGGGGTGGTCAAAGGGTTTTATCATTAGTGGTGATGATTGTGGGACATTTTGAGTGTAATTATTGCCACTGAATTGTGCACTTAAAATGGTCAAAATATTTAAAGTGAAAAAATTTTTATGCGTATTTCACTATATAAATAACTGCTTGCCTCATGGTGAGTGCTTGCTGTGGTGGCCAGAGTGACGCCCCCTCTGCTGGCATTGCCCTGTTTCCAGCTGGCTGAGTGTGGAAGAGACCCTGTGCATCCTAGCTGGTGGCAGAAGTAGGCAGGACACACCTGTGGACCACAAAGGAATGAACAATGCTGGGGACAGAGCTGAGCAGAGAGGGGAGTAGTGGGAGTAGTGGGAATAGTTACATGGAGGACAGGCTGGGGGGGACATCCCTGATGGGGCAGCCAGCACCTGCTGAGGACACTGGCCAGCACAGTGGGGCAGGCAGTGCTGGGAGAGGACACGTCTGTGGGAGGGGAAGGTGGAGAGGAGCAGATCATGGCCAGCCTCTGGGCATCTGAGCACTGCTCACCAGAGCATGGGGACAGGGCTGTCACCCCTCCTGAGGACCAGCTCCAGCTAGGAGAGGCCTGAGAGGTTCCTGCAGTGGGATAGAGCTGATCTGACACTTTGCTGTGCTTTCCACGAGGCAAGAAGTGATCCACTGTGCCAACCCAGCCAGTGAAGCTCCACATCACAGCAGCCCCACGGCCAACCCTGGCCCTCAGTTCCCTGTGCTGCTCTGTCCTCTGGACCTCCCCACTGTGACCCCTGTCCTGCCACGGCCCCCAGCCTTGGTCACTGAGGTCACCAGGCCCCTTCTTCCTCATCACCCCCATGGTTGAGGCCCCTGTGCAGCCCAAGATGGCACTACCTGTGGGTCCCATGCTCTGCTTGGAGAAGTTTCTGTGTTTTCTGTCCTGCCTCTTGCTCCCTGATCTCTCCCTCTGCCATTGGCCTTACTACACCCTCTCATCACTTGTTGCCCATGACCTGCAGTACCATCACCAACTGTCAGTGCCCTCATGGCTGCTAAGACCCCGTGCCCTGCCCTGGCCTTGGTTGGCTTCTCTAGGCCTCTGTCTTCTCCACATACCCACACACCTCCCTGGGCATCTCACTCAGACACTTGGCTACCCCGGATGCCATCTCCACATGGAAGTTGTCCTGGTTGAGTTTCCACATGTGTGTTTCCCTCCTCACTTGTGGCTTGTGCCCCAGCACCCAACCTGCAGCTCTGTTCTTCCCACCTGCCCTGCAGTGCCCCTGGCCTCCTCCAACAGAATGGCCAACAGAATGTCCTGGCCCTCCTGCTCCACCTCATATACTGCTCCACAGGCCTTCAGAGACCTCAGTGCCATCTTGGCTTCTTCTCACACCCAGATCCACTCTGGCAGAGCACTCTGTTGGCTCTGCCCACCATGGGATCCAGAATCTGCCCCCTTCACTGCACACACTGGCCAGCTCTTGCCTGCCTTTCTGATCTTCCCAGCTGCCTAACTTCCCTGACTAACTCAGGAAAACAGGATATGTCCATGTTACACTGGGCATCATCTAACACAGCGAACATCAAGGAAGGAAGGCATAATGAGGGGTTACTTTCACTGCAGAGGTGGATGGCTAGGAAAGCTTCTCTTCTCTTAGGCTGTTTGCCAATGCTGTCAGTTCGGAATCTGCAGAGAAACAGGATCAGCAGAGAGGGTATGTTGTGTGTGGTGGTTTGGGGAGGAGAAGAGGGAGACCATTTTTTTCTGGGATAGGTTCACATGATTGTAGAACTGGAGAATCCAGAATTGGTGCAGGGCTGGCAGCAAGAGACCTGGGCAGAGCTGCTCATGTGCTGAGCTTGTGGGTGTCAGAAAGCACAATTCCTCCCTGCTGAGGGGAGGTCAGTCTCTGTTCAGTTAAGGCTTTCAACTGACAAAACTAGGCCCATTCACATCATGAGGTTCATCTGCTTGACAAAAGCCCACCAATGTATGTGGTAGTCTCATCTAGCAACTCTCACAGAAACATTCAGGGTAATGTGTGGCTAAGTTGGTGGACTCCATGGCCCAGCCAGATTGACATATAGTCACCACTGCACCAACAGAACAGTTGGGTGGGGAACACTGCATCTCCACAGGCCCAGGCTTTTGTTGGAGGCCAAGTTCTCAAGGACAAGGACAGTCCAAAGACCACACCTCCACAAGATCTCCATCTGTGACCCATGTTTCAGTAAATGCTGGCAAATTAAGAAATGTTTAGTGGGAGTGTGGTTTTATGGATAAAGGGAAGAGGCGGAGTCTTACAGCCTGGGTGAGCTTTTCATCTTTCTGGAAGTGACTGTCCAGTTTGAATGTCATGGCGTGACACATCATGTTTTTATGACTTAAAAGTGGCTCCCAGACTTGTATGTATTAAAATCATCTGGTGCCTGCAGTAAAGGACCCCGGCCCACCCCTCAGCTTCTGATTCAGTCCTGGCCAGTTCTAGTCCAGGGACCACACTCTAAAAACCTGTTTCCTGTGGTGAGAGGGCAGTGAGAGGATCTGGCCAGTGTTCACATGGCACACACTTCCTGGGTCCTTGATTCTGTGCTGACTTCTGCCTCTGCTTTCTCCAGAGGTCCTGTGGTTCCCAATCTGGACACAAGGTGGTGCCCTGTGCCCACAGTGTCCACTTAAGTGTGGCAATGGGCTGTGGGGCCTCCAGCTGTGCAAGGGGCATATGGAGTGGCCCTGGGAGTATGCCTATGTGTGGGCCGGATGTGCTAGAGGAGGAAGGGCAGCCAGGTTCTGGCAGCAGAGCCACTCTGTCTGCCAGATATCTGGGAAAGGCTTTGCATCCCAAACAAGCGGGATGGGCCTTCTCCAGGCCTCACTGTCCCTGCCTACCCCATGGTGCCTTCATTTCATGCTGTCACCCACGTGGCCATCTTTCCCTTCTCTTGGGAAATACTGTTTTTCTTCCAGTGAAAAGCAGGCCCAGGTCTGCTTCCAGAGGGCAGAAGGCCCATGTCCTGGAGTGAGGGGCCAGCAGGGGTCTGCATAGGAGTGATCTGAGCAAGTGGCTCAATCTGGGGACTAATAGGCAAGTTAGGGGGAGGCCCAGGGCTCACTGCTGCAGTCAGTAGCCCAGGAGTTGTGTGAGTGGGGGGTAGGAGGGCTGGCTGGTGCCTGGAAAATTCTGGATGGCCAGAGTTTGGCAGGCCTGAGGGAGGGGAAGGGGCTTGAAGGCCACAGCTGAGGTGGTTGCTTGGGCATAAAGGGACCTGGGAGGTCTCCTCTCAGGGGTGCCTCCCTGTTCAGAAGCCAGATGCCCTGGAGTACTGTGGGCCTCTATGCCACCTGTGTCCTGCCTAGCCAAGCCCAGGTGGCAGAGATGGAGGCTTCCTCCAGAGGCAGGCCCATAGGGGCAGCAGTTCTTATCTGTGAAAAGAGCAATGGCAGGAGGAATGGGTTGATGAACAAACCTCAGGTCCACAGCCTTAACCCAACCTGGACCCCAAGGCTATAATTAAAGGTTCAGGCGGAAGGGATTATAACAGAGGCGGACAGAGCCCCCCAGGGCCTGAAGCTGGCATCAGGAGCCCAGTGCTGCTGAAGATAACATTCAGGAACCTTCCTCCTCTGGCCTCCCAGGACTTGGCTCCCAGGGAGGCTGCCTGGCCTGGTTTAGCAGGCGGTGGAGAGCCCAGGAAGGAGTCCCATACTTGGAGAAAATTTGGCTTCCAGGGAAGAACAAAAGTCAAGGCATTTTCCCAGTGAAATGAATTCACATTTTCAATTTGTCATTTCTAAACAAACCGATAAGGGCAAAATTGTCCCTCATGAAGATGGTGACTAGAGCCAACTCTGGGGTGCAGACATGAATGAGGCTGAGGGCTGCATGGCTGGTGTGATCAGATGCCATCCTGTGCTTGGGCCTATACCAATCTGTCTGAAAACAAAGAGCACCCTCTGGGGTGTGGCTTTCATCAATGTCATGACAATGTCCTGTGCCATTCTGACGGTGGAGTGCCTTCCTGCAGGGCCTTGTCTCATGTCTGACTCAGCTCTGTATTCCGCAAATTTACCACAGTGTCCACTGTATGATGGAAATTACATCTACCCTTATATCTGCCTTTCCAATTTTCCACCTGTCCACGCATCCATCCATATACTTACTCACCTACCCACTCTATCCATCCATGCACCCATACATTCATCATCTACTTAGCCATCCATCCATCCATCCATCCATCCATCCACCCACCTATCCACTTATCCATCCATCCACCTACCCACACATTGCCTATTAACCCCTCCATTTATCCACTTGTTCACCTATTCACTCCATCATCCATTTACCCATCAATTCACCCCAACCACTCATCCATCCATCCATCCATCCATCCATTGCTCAACTGTGCAACATTGACTGAAAAATTTGCTAAGGTAGACTGTTCTAGGCCCCTAGGATTCAGGGGTGGACACACAGGATCCCTATCCTTATGGGCTGCTATTCCAGCTAGGGAAGCAGACAATAGAGCAAGGTATATCTGAAGAGATTTCATTTAAACAAAGCCCAGTGATCTTAAGAAATTCCTGAGAAGATGAGAAGGCTGTCTGGGCAAAGGCACCAGCCTGGGTGGAGTGTGCTGTGTGAAAAGGAAGCCAGGTCACTCTGGCCTCCTTGTGATGAGGTGAGTGGAGCCTGTTGGAGGACGTGGACCAGAGGGAGTTGATGGCTCTACAAGGATAGTCCTTGTTGTGTATGGAGAAGACATCTGAGGCTGGACTTGGGAAGACTGGTGAGCCGATCCCCTGGGGTGTGGCTGGATGTGGAGTGTGAGCTGCAGAGGGAGCAGAGGCTGCTGCTCTGTGGAGGGACACTGGGGAAGGAAAGAAGCACTGTAGGGTCTCAGTAACTTGACCATGAGGTAGGGAGAGAGGTCAGTGGTTCATAGACCCAGAGATCGTGACTGACAGCTAAGGGTACCAAGGTTGCCTGGACCAGGGCCAGATGAGGTGTGGAGAGGAGCCTGGGGCCATTGGAGGCCAGGCAGAGGCTGCACAAGGGAGGAAAATCAGCAACTAAGGAGAGCTAGGCAAGTGATGGTGCCCAAGAACGCCTTTGGATTTGGTGGTGGTGGACAGGCAGAGGCACAGGCTGCTGTCCTGGGCCAATGCCGATAGGCCCACAGTAGGTTGGGGAGTGGGGTTTACACCATAGAAGGCATGACATAGCCTCCCAGAGAGCAGGAAGGTGGACGTATTATTAGTACCTTTTGCTGGTGGAAGGGCGAAAACCCACTATCTGCAGAAGCAAGAGCAACTGGGAGCTCTAGAGCCTGCTAAGTGGCCTGAGCACTTGAGCTGAATGGCTCAACATGTCCAGCCCTGGATGTCTTAACTGGGGCAGAGTTTGAGGTCAGACAGTGCCCCCTGCCCCCTGCTGGCACTCAGAAAACATCTGTTGAACTTTGTCCCATTTTTGTTCCTCTGCAGCCCAAGCTGAGGTCGATTACCATTCACAGGAATGTGACTGCCTGCTCAGGTTGCCAGCAGGCTCCAGGGACTCAGGGCTGTGGGGGTGGGCCACTGTTTGAGAATGGGCTCAGTTGGGAGTCTGTCAGTTAGAGAATTTTTTTTTTTGTACTGGGGATTGAACCCAGGGCCTTTGCACTGAACTGACATCCCCAGCCCTTTCTTATTCTTCATTTTGAAACAGTCTTGCTAAGTCACGAAGTTGCCCAGGCCGGGGTACAGCTTTCGATCCACCAGCTTCAACCTCCCAGAGTGCTGAGATTACAGGTGTGTGCTCCCATGCCTAGCAAGTTAGAGAATCTTAAAGTACCTCTGCATGACAGTGTTGCTGCTGATACCCCAAGATTTAAGGTTCACTTTTGAAATCTGTCACTTCCTCCTTCTGGTATTCTGAAGCCTGACTGCCCTGGACCAGCTCCATTGAAGTTTTCTTTGCAGAGCAGAATCCTATCCAGAAAACCCACTGCAAAGGGTTTGGTGCCCTGCAGGGTCAAGGGAGGGCCACTATGCTGGGCCTGTTGTCTCCCAGTTCCAAGCCTGTGTACTTTCTGCCAAGCCCCGTGACGAGAGGACAGCTGCAGCGCCCCTCCAGCTATAAAAAACCCTAGTGCCCCATCGAGCAGAAGACACTCAGGGCACCCAGTGGGGACTCAGGGAGGAGCTCAGGTTGAGCCATGCTGAGGTTGGCCCCTGCCACGCAGCTGCTCCAAGCCCCCAAGTGCTGGGTGGTTTCCAAGGTCCACGTCTCTGCCAAGCCAGCCAGAACCCCCACTTCCCCTATGGTAAGTGACCCTGGAGACAGCAGCGGCCGTTCTGGGTTTGGGACAAGGCCAAGCTGGGAGAGGGAGGCAGCTGTGGGCCTGGGTCAGCTATGGTTGAGAGTCTGACAGCCAGGAAAGGGGTCCTAATGGCATCATCCACGTGACAGGCTCCCAAGACAGGCACTGTGGGACTCTGAGGACTCTGCTCCCCAGGCCTCGGTCACCTCCAATAATTGGCAGTGGTAATCCTGAGCAGAGAGGGCCTGTTACTCTGCCTCACTGACACAGCAGTGGGGCTGCTGAGGGGCAGGAGAGGTGGAAACCTATGCCCAGGTCAGCAAAAGTGTGTCTCTTTTTTAGGTATAAATAAACTAATGCCTAGAAGGTTACTTGCTCAAGGTCATTCAGCTAAGATCAAAATCCAGACTAAGGTCACTGATCTAAAGCCACATTTGCTCTTAAACCTCTGAGACTGGAGGGACTGAGCTCCAACCAGCAAGGTTTTCAAGAGCTGCGAGTGGAACTGACTGGTACCTCGGACTGTGGCCTGCTGACGTGGGTCACGTCTCACAGCACCCTTAAACATATGGCTGCAGGGAACCAGGGGGCATGTGTGTTTGTTTTGCTGGAGGATCAGCTTGCCAGAAGGATCTCAGGCCTGAGCCCAAGGGCATTCCTCCTGGTCCCCCAGATCGTCCCTCTTAAAGGCTAGGTGCTGCCCCTCCATGACAACAGGGGATACTGCTCACCCCAGCCCAGAAGCTGAAGATGGCCTGAGCTTGGTGGAGATAACAACTTGACAAGTATGTGTGTGTGTATGGTTTCTTTCCAGCTCTGGACATGTGTCTGGTTAGGACTGAACCAGTAGATTCATGTATGCTTTCCTCCAACAGGAGCAGGCAGTGGGGATCTCAGCCATGTTCATCAGCTTCCTGGTTCCTGCGGGCTGGGTCTTGTCCCACCTGGAGAGCTACAAGAAGAGCTCCGTAGCATGAAGACCCCACAGCCCTACGGGGCACAGCTCTGAAAGATGACATTAAACCTCCTTCCATGTGCTGCTCTTGTTGATTCTTCCAGGTCCCCACTCCTAGCTGAGGGACTGAGAGGTCTCATGTATACCCAGCACCAGGCTGTCCCCTGGCTGGCTCACGCCAACACTGGGGCACACCAAGTGCCTATCTGAATGCTGTGAAGTGGCAAGGGTATAGATGCCTGTGTCTGAGAAGGCACCTCAGTGGGCAAAAAGGGTGGCCAACTACTGGGTTCTGCCCTACTCCCCCAAGTGTGGGAAGGGAGGGGGCAGCCCTAGATCCCAGCTTAGGCACAGGCTTGGCCTGGAAGCTAAACACAAGGATAGGCCCATAGATAGGACAAAGCAAAAGCATTTATTACAGGAACGTTCTTGCACCACACTGGAAAAGATGTCCACGCAGGCGGATGTGCATGAGGACACTCCTTGGGGTGTGTGTCCTCTGCAGAGTAGAGGACATCCCTTCCTGGTCATGTTCTCAGTGCCCCCCATCACCTGAGGCCACCGCAGGCTATGAGACACTCCATAAAGGAGCCTTCTGCCCATATCCAGCCCCCATCAACAACAGTTCTGTTCCAAAGCAAAAACAGTCCCTACTCCCACAAGGGTCCGACTCCCCCAAATGAATGCAGATCTCTGCTGCTGAGAGTTTCATGGGCCACAGAAAGGCTCTTGGGTGGGGCAGGGCTGCAGGGCACTGGGCACTATGTGAGGATGTCATGGGCCTGGTGCTCCACCAGCATCTCCATGCTCTTCACGTCTGCACACCAGAACTCCAGGCGGTCCTTCATCCCCTTGATCTGCAGGCAAAGAAGGACCACAGAGGCATTAGGACATGCAGGGTCACAGGCCAAGGGGCAAGCACGGTGAACCTCAGAGTTGGGCTGGGAGTGATGGGATCACCTCATCAGTTTTTATCACGGGGAGTCTGAAAACTTGAGTTAAAGAACAGGAATGAATAGAGGAAATCCACAGGATAAAATTTCCAGCAAACATAAGATGGATTTGAGCTCAAATCACAAAACCAGGAACATATTTGATCAGAGTACCAATTTTAAGATTAAAAGGCATCATCATCAGCACAACCAGCACTATTGTCCTAGTAAGCTTTTCAGCACAGGGCTCAGACCACAGGCCTGCATCAAAGCTACAATAGAAGAAAAGCCTTCGGTCCTACAGCAGTAATCCATTCCCCAAACCCGGGTCAGGTGATGCCTTCCTCCTGGATGGCCTCAGTCCATGTGAAACCAAGACCCAGATACAACCCCAACCCCATACAGGTGAGCCAGGGGCCCAGCCACCTCACCTGCTGCAGATCTAGCACGCGGGGCTGCACCCAGGTCATGTGGACTCGCTTGTCGACCTCATCTATGCTACCTCTCACCAGCCCCACCGAGAGTGCCTTCATCACCAGCAGCTCTACCTGCGCAGAGAGGCTCAAGTGAGATAGCTGACCCCGGCGGCTTCTGCAGACCGGACACTTCTCCCGTTGCCTGGACAGTGTGGGACTGAGCACTTATAGGCCTCAGCTCCAACACCTCAAGTCCTAGTATTGTACCTCGTTCACTGTGATTTTAGCATTTTTGGCAATTTCTTCAAAAGTAAGCTGTCTGTGGTTGGCAGGTCGTGTGAAAGTCATCTGAAAAAAAGATGTTCATTAACTATTTCTCCAAATAAAAATGGTCAGAAGATTGGTAAGGATATTTTTGTAAATACTTGCTCTGAAAATAGGGATCATCTTTAGTACCCTACATATTAAAATTTCCTTGGTATCTGTCTTATCTTACTCAGAGCAAGCTTTCAAAGCTTAGAGAAAAAGGTTAAAGGTGAAAATAGCTTTCCATAAATTTTCAACAATAGTTATTACTCATTCCGGGAATAGGCAGTTGAGGCTGCCAAGTCCCCCAGGACCAGAGTATACCATAGGGAGCCAGAAAGTCAAGCTCCATCTCCTTGGAAGCTCATACCCTGGAGAAGAGGACACAGAGGCCAGGACGGACAAGTAGCAGGTCAGCTGTGTCAGGGGCAGGAAGGGGCAGCCAGTCCAGCTCAAGTGGCCAGGGGCGGGGGGGGGCTGCCTGAGGGGCTGTCTAAAATACAAACTTGAAAAAGCCGGTGGCAGCAGGGAGGTGGGGCACAGAAAAAGAAGTTCACTAGGAAAAGGCGGAGCTCCTGGGTACTTCTTACCTCCATCAGACACAACAACTGAATCTTCCGCAGAAGCTGGGTTTCATTGGCAGCTAAGTCAGGCTGTGAAATGTAGAAAAACAGTTGAGGTCACCTATGTTTATGCTCATCAGCTGCCTAACCTGGGCTTCAAATCCAGACAAGGGATGTGCACTGATGTCACAAACACCAAGAGGCATTTAGAGCCCCTTTGACCCAAGGCACCATTAAGAAAGAATGGGGTCCCAGGAGGTGCTGGGTGGCCCTGGCTGTTAAGTGTAGCCAATCTGAGGATCCTTACACATCAGGGGCTTATACTGAATCCAAAGAGCAAGTGATTAATTTAGAACAACAACAAATCACCTGTTTGTGAGAACTAGCACACACACAGTAAGACCTGCAAGATTTCTCCTTGCAGGTGGATTGGAGGGCTCTTCCATGAGCACAAAATTAAACCAGGAGAGTTGATCAGTTAATTCAAATGTTGAGAAATTTATAACCCTGACAGGTAGCTCTGACTGGGAGACAGGGACATTCTTGCTGTGGGTACTGGACAAGCACTGCTAATATTCACCTCTGAATTTCCTCTATTCCTTTAAATTGCTATGGCTAGACAGCTTTTTTTTGTTTTTAAACAAGGTCTCGGTTTGTTGTCCAGGCTGGACCCAGGTGATCCTTTTGCTTCAGCCTCCAGAGCAGCTGGGACCAGTGCACAATAGGTGAGGTCTGGATGGATCTGATGTCTTTGGGCTGTTCATAGTCCCTTCACCTATACCTTACCCTACTCCATAATGTATGAATTCTACAAATGTATTTTAAACTTTGGGAAAACTGAAAGTATCAGAAAAGTATGAAAACAGAACACAATCATAATTCCTACCACAGTTAAAGTTTTAGCAATATTTGCTTTTGATAATTTCATTACAAAAGAACAGTCTTATTGTTCAGCACTTCTGGCTCACTCCCACCCTGAAACTTCTTCCCTGGGCCGGTCCATGTGCACTGTCCCTGCCACTCCCCAGGACTGACTGCTCTCTCCCTCCACCACTGTGCTTGTCCCTCTTGCCTTCCCCTTCTCTCACGTCCCCCGAATGTCTGCTCATGTTGACCACAGGCCTCTGGTTCAGCAAACATGTTAAGAGTCTCCTTTTCCTCTGTTCTTTCCAGGTTCTTAATTCATTCCTTGGAAGGGTTATGTGCCACCCTCAAGCTAGCACAGATGGAGGGCACATTCTGTTCTGTTCTTCACATATACCTTCCACCCTACCTTTAGCACTGAGCAGCACTGCTGCTCCCTGGCTATCTGATTCCCTGCTCTGAGACAGCAAAGCCTGGCCTGCCATGGTACCCTATATGCCAGGGCCTCCTGGGTGCCTGCTGTGTGCAGGAAGGGGCTCAGTGAACATTTATTGGATAAATAGACAAATGTAGTGATGAACAAGGGCCTTTGGCTGGTGAGACCCACCTGGTGGCCCCAGGCAGTCTTCAGAGTCTGGAACCTGTCCACATCGCCGCTATTGAAAGCATACAGTGTGTCAATCAGCCATTGCCGGTCAGTGCCCCGCAGTGATTCCAGCACAGGGTGCATGAGCTGTGGGGATGGAGACAGTCAGTTGGCAGAAAGTCAGCCACCCTCCCCACCAAGGAATCTGCTTCAAGGCCAACTTACTAGTTCTCCAAAGTTAAAAACTCCCTCGCCAAGGAGTCCTGCAAGGCCCAGTGTGAAGGCTCTCTCCTGCTGCTCTGAAACTAAGGCAATGACATACCCAGTTACATCTGTCACCACAACCAGCCCTGTTTGGCTTTAAGAAAGCTTACATAACAAAAGCAAAGAAGCCGTCTCAGTAATGATTATATTACAGAGCATTAACATCAACTGTTCTAACATATTGAATTGCGTTGGATTATATGAGACACACACACACACACGCATTGTGGGAAGAGCATTCCTTTGTTATTTTTTCCTAAATATACACGACTCTACATACCGCTCAGCTTATATATTACTTCTTGGGGTGAGGAGTACTCAACCCCTCACCTGCTTGAGAAGTAGCACTGCTGCTCAGGTCTAACAGTCAATTCAGTCTGCCTCTCTAAACATTAGAGTTAACTTGTCTTTTGTTCCCTGACAGCCAAGCTCTTTACTTTCTTGATTGTATTAGTTGCTTTAACAATACGCTTTTCTCGAGATACACAGGTCGAAACTGCATCAGCATTTTTAAGAGTTGCTGGTCTCCTTACTTTCAGTGTATTATGCAAAACATATAAAATATGGTGAAATATTTTTCTAAATACACACTTGGCACTTTTCTTTCCCTCAGATCCTTGAAAAACTTGTAATTTGCCCCATGGGTCTGGAGCTTTATTTTGAACTTGGATTGATGGATTCAGAGTCCAGAGTATTCATCATTACACCACGGAACCCGCTGGAACTTTACTTCAAGAACAAGGATCTCAGCTATAGGAGTTCAGTGCTCTCTACTCTGCAAGGGTCAGGAAGTAATGACATCACTGTACTTCCTATAAGACCGCCAATGAGGGTAATAGTAAGGAGTTGGAGAAGGAAGAATGACGGTGGGAGGAATTACCTTGTTGTCATCTGAATTAAAAACTGGAGACAAAATGACGTAGAAATTAAAGCATAAACAAATCTTTTCACCTTTTCTTCAAAAAAGGATAAATCCAACTGCGTGAGTGCTGAGACCTACGCCCTTAAGCATAGCAAAGCTGCCATATCTGGGGAATACACTTTTGTACAATATAAACCTAACGCCCTCGGTTACCTGGTAGATCCTTGATGTCGACACAGCCCAGAAACCGCAGGGCATCTTTGTAGTAGGAAGCGTGGTTCCCAATTGTTTGATAGTATTTACTGGAGAGATCATAGAAACGACTGTGGACTGACGTCACGCCAGGAAGGTTTTGGAGCATCTCTTCAACATCTTCGATTGTTTCCTATGCATGGGAGTAAAACCATCTTAGAAGAGTTTAAAGTAACATACAAGTAAAGAGCATGAGCTGCAAATGGAAAGATAAGTATACATTAAAATGGAAAACTTCAGTTCATCCAAAACACAGAAAAAAGTATAAAGATAAGATACAGACTGGAAAAGATATATAATTTAAAGCACATGTAACCCCACCACAAGGGACTGCAACCCAGGAAACATAAAAACATAAATCAGTCAAAACACAATAGAAAAACAAGTGAAAGACAGTAACAGGCAATTACAGAGGTGGCAGTGTGAATGGATTGAGAAATGTAAAGCATCCAAGATGCCACTTCACCCCCACTAGATCAGCAAGACGCAGAGTGTGAAAGTGCTAGGTACTGAGTATACAGCACTCAGGACTGCGTGCCTGGCTTCAGATATGCACTCTGGTGAGATTCTGCTCACACATGCAGCAAACAGGCACAAAAACACTAACTTGAACACTGTTCATAATAGAAAACATAACCTAAATCCCTCCATAGGAGATCAGATACTTACAACATATGATTAAAAAATATGGTGAATGTTTAAATAAAAAAAAAAATGTATTACAAAGACACATTGCCATTAATCCCCCTTAAAATACTTCTTGTTGCTTCAAACACAATCTCATTGCTCTTGCCACTTTCTGAAGCAGTTCTGGAAGTCCTTGTGAGTTTTTTAGTTGTGCTGCTGTGGCTGCTTCAATATCCTGAATTGATTCAAAACACTTACATTTCATGGTCATTTTGACTTTGGGGAAGAGCCAGAAGTTGCATGGTGCCAGGTCCAGTGAGTAAGATGGATGAGCATCCTACCTTTCTATTGGATGGCACCTGGCAGCAGCACTCACTACTTTTTTTTTGAGACAGGGTCTCACTACATAGTTCAAGCTGGACTTCAGCTCACTATGTAATGCAGGGTGGCCTCAAATCCATGGTGATCCTCCTGCCTCCGCCTCTCAAGTGCTGGGATTACAGATGTGCATGACCTCACCTGGTAACATTCACCACAGTTTTGATCATGCCTCATAAAGATACTTATGAAAGAGGACTTCCTGAACTGCTTCAGAGAGTGGCAAGAACGATGGTATAAGTATGTTAGAATGAGGGGAATCAATGGCAATCTGTCTTTTACTGTAAATTTTTAAAAATCTAAGCCATATATTTTGACCACAATGATGTGTTATGTAGTATACAACGAAACACCACATTGGAGTGAAAATAAACTGCTCAGACATATAAACACTGACTGGAGCTACACACGTGAGCGTACATAAGGGAGTGTGATTATAAAGGCCGTGCTGGGGATGGGTCTGGGTAGAGGGCAGTGTCTGCCAGTGAAAGAGAGAGTGTGTGTGTGTGTGGCACAAGGATCCCTGTTACAGCATTTCTTATAGTGTATTACAGTTTTCAGTGTGTCTCAAATACTTCAGAAAAAAAATGTAGTTAAGCATGATATAGGCTAGGACTGGGAAACATTAATAAAAAGTATTTTTTAGGACAACAAGAACATGAACATCTTTAACACTCATACCCAATATTTGCTTTCATATTATGGTTACCAAAACCAAACCAGTCTGCTAAACAAAGCAGACTGACCACATGTGCTGGTCTCACTGCCATTTATATTTACACCTGACCCCCAAATAAGACAGGCAGCTCCAACAACAATTTAGGAGGCAGAGAGTGGCTGGAGGAGCAGCACGTGATCTGCCAGTACTGAGGGGCTGCCTTGATCAGAGAAGCCACGTACTTTGGACCAGCTAACGCTCTGTGGAGTCCTGACTGGACAGCCAAACTAGTTACACACAGGTATCATGCCAAAAAACCCATTTACTACTAAATGGTTTTGAAAAAACACACATATAGAATTGTAAGGCTGAAGTGGTAAAATGTAAACAGTGGGGAATGTGGGTTAGAGATACGAAAGTTCTTCATGCTGCTTTTGCAATTTTTCTGCCACTTAAAAATATTTTTAGGGCCGGTGATATAGCTCAGTGGCATAAGCACCTGCCTGGCAAGTGCGAGGTCCTTAGTTCGACTCCCGGTACCCACGTATATTAAAAAAAAAAAAAAAAAAAAAAAAAAAAAAATTTATAAATAAACAGTTAAAGAAGAATACTTTTTTCCTAGTTTCAGACAACTTTTTAAGCTAAAGATAAATCTGTGTTATGGTGATCTCACCTTTGTAATCTGTAGATCCCCGATGTTTAATTTTAGAGCTCCGATTGCTGTTTTACACAGGATCACTGCTTCATCACTACTTTTCACCTGAAGACATAAAAAAAACATGGAACCTCAGAAATATGGGCAGTCTACTTGCAAAGTAAACCACTACTTGTGTACTGACTTGACTATCATGATGGCAGACACGCAGTTTCTAAAAGTATAGACAAAAAAAAAAAAAAAAAACTGCTGGGGTGTGGTGGTACACACCTGTAATCCCAGCACTTGGGAGGCTAAGGCAGGAAGATTGCCATGAGTTCAAGGCCAGCCTGAGTTACACAGTGAGTTCAAGGTCACCCTGAACTACACAGTGAGAACCTGTCTCAAAAAAACCAAACCAAGACAAAACAAAACAGAAAGTGTGGACAAAAACTGTAAGTCACACATTCCAAAAGGTGTTATTCAAACTTTACACTCACCTTCTCACGAGTCTTTTCCAGAAAAGTAAGAGCCACATTAGGATCTAGAAGAGAAAGAAGAACAAAGTCAGAAGAACCCCAACAGCTGATCTCCACCAGCCAAGACACCTTTAGGGAGGATAATCTTTAGGGTTAGCCCACAAGGTATAATAAAAACATAATTCAGAACCTGATCTTTTCTATCAAATTATACTTTAATTAAGTTATTTTTCAAGGTCATTCTAACTACCATTTAGAACTTCTCCATTGTAAAACAAAGTGAGGCTTACCTGTCATCTGTCTAACCACATGAAGAATTATTTCTACCAGGGACAAAGGGTTCACCCTGAAATAAAAACCACAGGTTTCTGAATGTCAAAGAATACCAATACACTCATTTTCAAAGTGAAAACTGACAAAAGGGTTTTACCTGTGTTCAAATTCACTGATGAAGTTTTCGTAAAGCTGTAGAACCAAAACATGGAGAATAAATATAGGATTTTGCAAAATCAGACTCCAAACACTGTTTTCAGTTGAAGAAGTTTTGTGAATATTATCAAGCTAGGAGTTTGCCCATCACATAGTAAGCACTGCATAAATGTTGGCTCAATTAGAGGAGGCCCACAGTAGGGCTTATTTATGTTCACATACATAATCACTGATTGATTAACAAAGAAAGCCAGGGCTTCTTTCTAGCTCTGGGAAATCAGAACACTGACCTGCATGAACGTCCCGAAAAGCAATTCCTGTATTATTTCTCCAAGGAACCCCAAGTGCAACAGATCATCGGTCTGAAATGTTCACTTCTTCAATTTTAGAGGGCTACAGGCTAATTATATCCTTTTACCAAATTTTTTAGTCAGTACACACTTGAGCACTTTCTCAGAACCCATGGCCAGGTCCCAAAGACACAGAATGTGTGACGTGAACATTGAGCCTTTAAGGAGCTTCCGGGGCAGGGAGATAGTCTGGGAACAAATGAATGAACAATACTGTTTCTTTGAGAACAAGAGAAAGAAGGCATATCAGTAGGCGAGCCAAAGGGAGGGGTTTTAAAGGTTATTCCCAAAGTGGTGACAACTGGGCCTCAAGAAATGAAGAGCAGTTAGAGGGGGGCATCTGCTGTGGGAGAGGGGGCAGGTGAGAGAAGACTTCAGACAGAAACAACTTGCACTGAGTTTCAGGAGTCCTTTTAAAGGACACAGACAGTGGGAGATGCTGAGAATTGGTCTCTGCCCTAAAAACAGGGCTGAACCAGGGCAGACATCCTGGAGGCAGAGAGGACTACAAAGGAGCCTGAGGGAGACCAGTCTTGTCTTGGCTTTGAGGAGGTAGAAAGATGGAAATGTCACTGTGGACATTTAGATATTTATATTTGGCACACAGGCCTTTTCATGATAAGGGAGTATTTTTGAAGGCTTATTTTGTCCATGAGAAAGTAACCTCAAATCTGCTGACCTGAGTGTTGAAGGTTGAAGAAACATTTTGGCATATATGGGAAAGCGACTTAAAATTTAAAAAACAAAGCACAGAGACAAACAATTATGAATACATACCACGATGATGTAGAACCCTGGGGAACAAGTATTAAGACCTGTCTCATTTGTCATTTTTCCACATAATCCAGAAGATAAAACAGCAAAATCTTCAGGCTTACAGATGATTACAAGTTCTTTTGGGTAGTAAAATGTCAAATTGATGGGTACAAACCACAAGAAAATCTTACAAGCCCAGGAGGTGGTGTAGTAAGGTGGTAAGCTTCACTGTACTACATTCAGAGAAATATCTTAAACTATAATTACAAACTAGTTATCAGTCATAATGCATGTATTAATCTCTGATTCATTCAAAATCGGAGACAGGCATCAATGAGTAAGATGTCAGGAAAGACTTCAAAGTGAAGGCTTCCTGTGAACACGTCAGGGGATCTGGTTAAGGCTGGGAAAGAGTGTGAATTTTTCTGTTAACAAAATTCTAAAAGTGATCTATTACAAAGGCAAATGATATTATCAAATCTCCTCTACCCCACCACCCTCAGGCAAAGTACAAAAGGTGCTTTGTCTTCTATACTACTCAGCACAGAGCTGTCCAGGCAAGCAAAATCAGTGTGGATAAGGGAGGGCAGCGAGGACTGAGGGGAGCTACCTAAAGGTCCCCATAGCAATCCTCTGTACAGGCAGTGGTGAACCTACGGCATGTGTGCTGCAGAGGGCTGTTTGTATCACTAAAAGCTCTAAAAGGCTCACCATCACTGCTCTATACCATACTTCACTCCATGACTGACTGAACTTTCAATTTATGAAAAAGTTTTCCATAAGAATAGAAAACAAAAACAAAATAAATTTGTGAACAAAGAGATATCCAGGCATGTTTTTTTAGGCCAGATTTTTTTGTTTTTGTTTTGAGACAAGGTCTCACTATGTTGTCCAGGTTGACTTAAAACTCACAATCGTCCTGCCTCAACCTTCTAAGTAGCTGAGGTTACAGGTGCACATCATTTTACCTGGCATCTTTTTTTGTTTTGGTAATGCTGGGAATTTAACCCAGGGCTGGTACAAACTAAGCATATGCTCTACCAATAGTCTAGAATTTTGGAAACCAGAATTTCTGTATCTGAATGGTCTTCTGTGACTTATTAGCTGTGACCTATGGTAAGTTACTTAACCTCTTATGTCTGCTTCTACATTAAAAAAAAGATAAAAATAGTACTTATCTCCCAATACTGCTATCAAGAATAAGAGTAAATATATGAAGTGCTTAGATTAGCCTCTCACACAAAGTTGATTAACTGGTGTGGATTATTATCATAAAGTCCAACCATTATTTCAAAAAATCCTTGAGCATCTGACATAATCTGACCTAGCATGACAAATTATTTACCTTAATGAGACCATCTCCTTGGGCAAAGCACGGGTCCTGTACAAAATCAAGGACCTGAAGTGTCAGTTGATGCCATAACCTGAAAAACAAAGGCCCTTCAGATCTATAAACTAATATGCAGTTATAGATACCTTCAGTCTTGATGGTCCCATCAAACAACAAATACCTACCAGTATCTACTGTTTAGTGCAACGAGTGCTAAAGCAGATGCTAATAATTCTGAGTTCTTTTCCTGGGTCTGCTATTATGTCACCTGAGCGCGTTTATCCCATCTAAGCCTCAGTTTTCCCATACAGCATATAAAATGGAGAACAACTTTCTAGACTGCTTCAAAGGGTTATTGTAAGGTGTGACTGGAAACAAGAATTTTGGAATTATACAGATCTAATGAAATCCAGGCTCTCCTTATTAGCTGAGTATCTCAGGGGAGCCAAGGAAACAGCTTGTTTCCTCATCTGCAAATGGAATAAAGGAAGGATGAAATAAACTAATATATAACACCTCTAGCACTCTCCACCCAAAAAACCAAAGGCAAATACTTAATAATGCAGATAAAATGCTTTGAAAAATACAAAGTGCTACCCAACACAAGCAATCGTTTGCCAAACATTAAGAATTTTCTTTCAACAACTGCTAACAGCAGAAGACTGCTGAATATCATTAAAACCTGTGAAGGCCTGTATGAAAGGTTCTATGCTAAATGTCCCGCTGTTAACAGGGAGGTTACCACAGGAGGTCTGTTGGCCCGTTGGACAGCTCTAGCCCAAATGCTACCAATTTATAACTCTTCTGAAGTTCACCCTGTGTATAATACAAACGCTGAGAACTCTCTAAAGGCAGAAAGTCCAATATGAAATGCAACAGAAAGTGGGTAGAGTGTGTGTGGGAGGCAGTGGTTGCACTCTCTGCAACCAGTTCCAAAATCAACTGGGAACCTGCACTGGCCTCTGGTTTCTGAGCCCCGGCCCGTGAGAAGGATAACTGGAGATGGAGTTTCATTATGACTTGGGTACCAGAGCCTGTCCCCCCTCCCAACAAAAAAGGTGGCAACCTGGCCCAAAGTGTGTTGTTTGAATCAAGAGCTAAAATCGATCACAGGCCGTCCCGCACCGTTTTCAAAAAAACAGAAGACAGTAGAGTTCGGAGGCCTCAGGCACAGCCCTTGGGGCAGGAAAAGTGACCCCCCAAACCCTGGCTACAACAGTGCTCCTTAGCCCTCGCGGGCTGTCGCCCTTTTTCCGCTGCTGAACCTGAAGATGGCTCAGCCCTTGCCGGCCCAGCCGATCCTCTCTCCCAAGTCCCTGCCTCCTCAGGCCTCCACGACTCGGGTCCACGCGCCCCCTCCGTCTCGGTCCCCTCGGTTCGGCGCTCACTTCTTTGTGTAGAGCTCCTCCAGACGGTGCCACACGGCAGCCTGCCCGGGCCCGGAGCTCTGACTCTGCTGTAAGAAGCCCGGTACATCCTTCATGACGGCAAGAAAGTGCAAGACAGAAACACCACAAAAACGTCAGCGCTGCCGGGATGGCGGCCGGAAGTGCTCACTCACTTCCGTCGCCGCAGAGCGCTAGGCATGCCGGGAACGCCGTAATCGGCCTCCGCTCTGCGCCAGTCGTCATGGGAACTGCGCTCCTCCGCGACTGGGGTGAAATTATCTCTCCGGTTTCTGCCGGGCTTCCGGTGCACTTGGCCGGGGGCGGGGCGCGTCGGTCGTGACGCTCTTGAACGCGCATGAGCGGCGGAGTATCATGGCGCTGTGGGGCCGAGGGGCTCTGTCTGCTCTACGCCTGTGGGGTCCGGGAGGTGAGCGGGCCGGGCCCGGCGGGGGCCCTGCAGCCCCAGCTACTGGCGGTGTGTGAAAGGGCGGGCAGTGGCTGGACGTGGGCCCCTGGTTCCTTCCTATCTTGGAGCTGCTCCCACTATAGCGCAGTCTTTGTGCTGGGCTCTGGCAGTCCCTGTTGGGACATTTTGTAGTTTATTTTACCATTCTCATGTTAAATGGTTTTTGATCTCTAGTTTTCACAAATAACGGTGTCACCACAGCCTTTTTTTTTGGAAAAACCGCTTTTTGGATACATTTCTGGGTCTGAGGTAAACGTTTAACGCCATAGTTGTCCTTCATAAAGGTTGTGCAGTTAATGCTGTCACTCGCAGGTGGTCACGTCCTTCTGCCCAGTAGTTTCACCTAACCCCGGCGCTGAGGCTCAAACCCAGGGCTCTCCTTATGCTAGGCAAGCACTCTACTTCTGAGCGACACCCCCAGCCTAGAGTCCTTACTTAGGAACTCAGCATCCATATGGAAAAAATCGTAGGTCCCGCAGTTATTAGGAAACAAACGTCCTATAATGGGTGAACGTTTAAGTAAATAATGGTACAGTCTCCTGATTCGTGTTGAAGAGTGTAACAAAAAGATGTTCATCTGGGATACCTTCATTCAGCTCACACTCTGTGCCAGCCAGTGTTTGGGTGTTGGGGAGGGAGCAGTGACCAGGACATTTGTTTCCATGCTGACAGTTCTGATATCATTAATTATCTGCACAACTGGCTGGCTGTCGTTAAACCCTTGCTGCCACCCCTAACACGAGCTGAGAGGTTGCCTGTGAGGACTGGGCTGTCTGGCTTTCTACAGTTTGGAATTTCTTCTGTCCCTTGATTATAGAGTTTGGGGCTGTTGTGCAGATTCATCCTTTGTGGACTTTGGACAGTGTCTGTCTGGACAGTGTCTCTCTTAGGCAACCTCCCTGCCTGTCTCAGGGTCTTTTTTACTCCCAGGAACTTTCATACCATGTAGTATATACATTTAGTCATACATCTTAAGTATGTTCTACGTTTGGTGAAACTTTGTGTTTTTCAGTGACTCATAACCATTTTACTTAGATGAATAAAAACTACACTTGCAGTATCCTATGTAATAACTAGCAATTGGTTGGCACTCAACAATGCTAATAACTTCTTTTGTTCCTTATGTTATTTCTCATAATGTTTTGCATTTAGGAGAACTCAAAATAATGTTTGGGTGAGGGTTGTGTGTGAATAGATGTTCTCAACGCTGTGTGAATGGGCCATTTAATAGGTGGAAGGATGGTTTTAGAGTTGGGGCTTTCCTTTTTTTCATTCTTGACCATATGACTAGTTTTCGTTAGAAAGCCCCTTTGGGGGTTCCATCAATTTGTGCTTAGAAGAGGGGGCTTGGCCTTGTATGCTGCCTTTGATGTGGCAGAGCCTTCTCGGAGCTGTGGTCATTTCTAAGTGTTCATGGAGAGGAGGTGCTCTTCCCTGCTGTATGTGTTTCCTGTACTTGCTGGTGAGAGGTTTCCAGGTATAGGTTCTTCCAAACAAGACTGTAAGAGTCGAGGCTGGGGATGTAGTTCAGCAGTAGAACACTTGCCTCCATCCCCAGCACCACAAAGCTACATCAGGGTGTTTCAGAGACTTGAGTTCCTTTCTGCGTGGTACAGCTGCTGTTGTCATGGGATACATCTTTCAGAGATGAATTGTTTGTATGGTGGGAGAAGTGACTACACACAGGGATGCACAAGGACTGCCCACTGGTCTGTGGGCAGGAAACAAATCCCTGAGTGCCACTATCACTGACTCAGCATGGATGAGGCAGCTGTGTACTGCAGCTGCAGAGAGGGAAGGGATATCAGGAAGGAGCAGTGAGCCAGCACTGTTGCCTTTCATATAAAGGCCAGTGACTTCCCATGGAATTTAGCAAGGACATGGCGTTTGATACTGGCCTTGACCCTGGGAGATCGGGGCATTCTGAGGCAGGGAAAGGTCTTTTTAGGCAGAGTATACAGAATGAGGAAGGGGCTGTTTGGGAACACTAGGGTTTAGGGCATATAGAAGAGACAGAGCAACCTTTTCTTTGGCTGAAACAAAAGGGAGTAATGGGGTTAAAACTATCACTGGGATAGGATGTGCTATAATAAGACACTGGAATATTGTGGGGAACAGAGAGCTTTGGGGGAATCGTGGCAGCAGGGTGTAAAGTAGATATTTCAAGAGATTTTGCAGTGTTGGTTTTGTAAGGAGCAAAAGAAAAAGAAGAGCAACCACTGCATTAGGATCATCCTCCTAGAAGACAGGTTCTGAATTGTCCTGATGTATTTAAAGATGTGCTTTTAGTAACTTTATTTCTGACAAGTGAAAGACATATTCTTAATTTTCTGGTCCTCACCCCCACCCCTGCTCCCGAGACAGGGTTCCACTATGTAGTTCAGGCTGGCCTTGAATTTACTATGTAGTCCAGGCTGGCCTCAAACACACAGTGATCCTCCTGCCTCAGCCTCCTGAGTGCTAGGATTACAGGTGTGCCACAACACCTGGCTTAGTTGCCCCTTTTATGTCTATGTCAGCTTTAGAGTAATCCTTTATTTCGGGAGTTGTCAGATTGATTGTTGAATCATTTTTCCCATCAGAGTGGAAGGGTCCATGTGGCAGACAGAGATTCTGTCAAGGAGGATCATCAAGGGCCATCTGATGGAAGAATGAGCCTAGGGATTGTATCTTCTGGGTATTCATGGGGGTGAGAAAGGCACCAGAGCTGGGGGTACGACTGCCCTGAACTCAGGGCAGGTCACCAGGGTGATGGAGACATGTTTAGCTTGGTTAGATGCCAAGAAGATCCTAAAAGGTGAGACTGTGGGTCCAGGAGGCCTTCAGGGGCCAAAGGAAGCTGCAGTGCTTTGTGCTTCTCTGGCTGTAGCCTTCAGAGGAGTATTTTCAGGTGCTGCTGTAGCCTGATGTTCTGTATTACTTTTGTTTTCTTCCTTCTGCTCTCCCAGCCTGTGACTTGGATTTTGTTTTGTTCTGTTTTGTTTTGTTTTGTGTGTGTGTTTTGCATTCCTTTCCTGTAAATGACTCTTTCATACTCCAAATCTTGGCTCCCAGATTCTGGAGGTGACCTGAGTGCTACCGGTGCCCCGACCTTAGCTGATTGTATAATGTTGGCAATTGAGTAATATGGGCTTCCAATCAGCTACAGACACTGAAGATGAGCTGTCTGTAGCAATTTGAACCCTAGCTGTCAGGGAGTGAATGTTTCTGAAGTGGTTTCTAGAGCCCAGCTTTTATCCCAGCAAAGTTTAGTGTAAAATCTGAGAATTTTACTTTTCTTAAAATGTCACTGAATATTTGTACACATCCCATGTACATTAGGGCATGGAGCTCTGCTGAGAATGTGCCCAGATTTTCCTCAAAGGGATGCTCAGGATGCTTGGGCCTTTGGTCTGGTACCTTATTCTCCACAGTACTGGTCTTTGATGACAGAACTGTGAAGTCCTACTTTCCTGACTTACATTGTGCCCAATAACCAGAATTTTTTGCTTCCTGGTAAGTCTTGGTTTCTGATTCAAGGCTGCCTTCCGGTTTAGCCAGCAGTTATTGTGATGAGAAAAATGGTTACCATGGGAGACTGAAGTGCATTCCTGTTCTCTATGGCAGGAAGAGTAAAACCATGCTGTCCTTGCCAGCACAAGACTGACTGTCACCTGCTGGCTTTCTCCTCTGCTCTTGCTGTCAGTATTGCAGGTGGAAGAAGGTGCATATCTCTTTCTGTGAGTGCTTCAGGCATTTTTGGAAGCAGAGGCAGCAGTGAGAAGTTTTCCCTGCAGGATGTAGCTGAACTGATTCGGACCAGAGCCTGCCAGAGAGTGGTGGTCATGGTGGGTGCCGGGATCAGCACACCCAGCGGCATTCCAGACTTCAGGTATCTCTGTGGTCCCCAGCCGTTGCCACTTCCCTGCCCTCTCAGGAAGGGCTCAGGTCTCTTTTCTCTTTACAGATCTCCAGGGAGTGGCCTCTACAGCAACCTTCTGCAGTACAACATCCCGTATCCTGAGGCCATTTTCGAACTTGAATTTTTCTTTCACAACCCCAAGCCTTTTTTCACTTTGGCCAAACAGCTGTACCCTGGGAACTATCGGCCTAACATTACTCATTACTTCTTCCGGCTGCTTCATGACAAGGGCCTGCTTCTGCGGCTCTATACCCAGAACATCGATGGGCTTGAGAGAGGTGAGCCCTCTGTCCCCATTGTATGTTCTCTGCCTGTTTCAGGTAGGGTGGGGCCTATTGCTTACACCTCATGTGTAGGGCCATTTTGACTCAACTTTTGCCTCCGAGTGTTCAACTCTACTTTCGGATCTCCTTGTGGGCTTTTTTCCTGCAAACTTGCTGGGCAATGGTTTTAGGGCAGAACTAAAGTTGACATTGTTTTACTGACCTGGTATGATGATGTCTTATTTTATTTTTTTCTTTTAATAAATATATTGAGCAGCTGGGTGTGGTAGTGCATGCCTATAATCTCAGCACTTAGGAGGCTTAGGCAGGAGGATTGCTGTGTGTTCAAGGCAAACCTGGGCTACATAGTGAGTTCAAGGCCAGTCTGAACTATGTAGTGAGATCCTGTCTCAAAAACCAAAAAAAAAGAGAGAGAGAAATATATTCAGCAAATCAAAGTAGTTCATAGTACCCTTATGTCTTCTTGCTCTGTTCATTACTGATACATAAATAGCAAGTACTTGTTCATTTGTGTTCTTCTAACCTTCTCCTTCATCCCTAGATTGTTTTTGAGGAGATCCATCAGTGGGTATCTCAAACATAAAGTCTTGAAGACCCAGCTCTGCTACTCTTACCACACTAAAGAGTCACTGTCCCTCAGTGTTGTACAACTCAGGCTGAGGCGGCCTCTTGGCTGCATCCATGTCACATGGTGACCATAAGCTGCATTCATGATGGTGCTGGCTAGGCTGGGCATCTAGGAAGTGTTTGCTGGGGCCTCACCTAATGTAGAGTGGCATGGACAGGGTTGGGCTGTCAGAGCCATTGACCCCTGCCAGTCTACAGAGGTGCTGTGATCTCAAAGAGCTTATCCTGGAGCATGTTTCATGTGAGAAGGAATCCATAACTGGGAACACCAAGGCAGCAGTGGACATTCCAAAGGACAGAAAGGAAGGCCATAGAGGGAGGTGGGAACTGCTTGGCCAAGAGCTTCAGGGCTATATTTAGGACAGTTACCAGGGTATGGGAAGCCACCTGTAGCCTTTCAGAAACAGATAGTAGTAATGGTCAGCACTCATGAGATGTCACTTTTTGCCTGTTTGTCAACCATGCAATTTTTTGGAAATTTATGGTATTTGTACACTCATTTTTACTTGGTGTCTATAGAATAGGTCATGTATGTGTTGCTAGGTATTAGACATAATTTCATCTGAACTTACATAAAATGGATTTTTGTCTTGAGTTTTGAAGGGTTTGTTTTAGTGTGGTTTGGTCCCCACTGGGATCCTCTGCCCTTGTGTATCATCCTGATGGGTGGAAAGTTGTGTATTGGTGACATAGGCAGGGACAGCAGGTACTACTGAGGAGCTGGAGTCCCACTCAGGAGAACTGCCACACAAAAGTTGTGTCTGGACTTGCATGGCCCCTAGAGGCGGCAACACTTAGTTTTGGTTTGAATTTCAGTGTCTGGCATCCCCGTTTCAAAGCTGGTTGAAGCTCATGGAACCTTTGCCTCAGCCACCTGCACCATCTGTCGAAGATCCTTCCCAGAGAAGGACTTGTGGGTGAGTTACCCCACCGAGGGTTCCTCCCTTCTGCAGTTCTTGAGCTATGAATGTGGTATTGTTTAAGTACTGTGTTGGAAAGGCAACAGAGCAATATTGGTATGAAGATAGTTCCCTTTATTTTTAGTTTAGAAAAGTAATACATGCAGTGAGAGCAAATCTCCTTTTAGCCAGTTTCTACTACTAACCTTCAAACAATTTGGTGTGTAATGTTCCAGGCCTTTATCTATAAGCACGCATTGTGTATCTGTGTGCAGATACTTAATGTGATTTCAAGGATGGAATCGTAATGAACTTATTATTCTATGATTGCTTTTTCTTGCACAGAGCTTCGTGGATATCATCTTCAGTTTTGCTCACTCTTCTTATTAACTGTAGAGGATCATAGTTAGCTACTCAAATATTATGGGGCATTTTTTGATGTTATTTGATGTAATTTTTACTATTTATCCATTTATATCAAAGATTGCAGTTTTTTGAATTTTTGCATGAAATTTATATATATTACCTAGGAAAATTCAAGAAATAAGAGTATGAAGAGAAAAAATTTTATCATGCTCCATTATTATGGGCATTCCAAGAATGGAACAGTAGGCATTGAAGGGTTAAGAATAATACAGCAGGACAACAAGGTTAGGGACCACAGTGGCTGCTGTAAATATAGTGAGTGGAATAGCACCACTCCTCTTGCCCTGTTCCTGGCAGCGTGAGAGAGGAGAGAGACACAGGACCCCAGCAGCCTTGGGCCATGGTGGGGCAACAAATGGGAAGTCAGCACTCCCCCTGCCCTGCTCCCAGTGGTGCAAGAGAGGAGAGAGAAGTGGGACTGGAGCAGCCTTTGTCTGTTTTCACAGTGGCAGCAGGGGCAGTGAGTCAACCAACAGCACTCCCACTGCCCTTCTCCCAGTGGCATGAGAGAGGAGAGAGATGTGCCAGTGGAGTAGAACAGAGGAGGCTGTGCAAGGGCCAGGCGGGGCCAACCGTACATGGGACTGGGGCAGCCTTGGGCTGTCTTTGAGGGTGCCACAGCAACTGGGAGAGCAGTGCAGAGACAAACAGGATAAGATGTGGGCAGGCTGTGAGGGACATCCAGAAATTTGCTAGCTGAAGACTGTGGCCCCAGCCCCCACATCTGGAGGCCAAGATCAGCCCTGCACCCAGCACTAATCCTACTGCAGACTTGGCAGCATTACCTAGCACAGATTTGGGCTCTGACTTGGACACTATCACAGAACTGTGGACACAAGAGGAATTTTATTGGTTGGTTGTTTTGTTTTCCTTTTTCTTTTTTTTTTTTTTTTTGGTTGTTTAGGTTTTTACTTTTATTGTTTCTTTTGTTCTGTTCATCTTTTTTGTCCTTTCCCTCAACTTTGTTTCTTGATTTTTTGATATTTTCATATGAGTGAACATTGTCTCTAGTCTTTCTAGTTCACTTTGATATTCTTTTCCTTTCTCCTTCATTCTTTCCTGTTCTCCAGTTTTGCAAAGCTTGAGTGATCATCCTTTGTCCTTCAGCCTTGCTTCTATTATGTTTCTTTTCAGTTATTATTTTTTCTCTTATTCCTCTTAAATTCCCCCCACAGGGGGAAAATCACTCTACCAGGGGAAAACTCACTGCATACAGATTCTTGGTTCATGTTGGATTTTGTTATATAACTGTAGATCTTGCTTCTGTAGTTAAAGGTACCAAGGTAATAGTTACCACAGTTTGTCAGTTTCTAGGCTGTCCTTGATGCTATTGTTATTGCTAATTGTACTACTTTAGCAAGGGTGCCATACCTGTTATAATCAGTTGTTATCCCTGTACGACAACACTGTGATTGTCTGGGATCATAAACATCATCATAGTCCAGAACCAAAGGACTGGGTGCTGAGCCAAATAGACAGAAACTCCTCATCCCTAAAACATTGGGAAGGTAGGATCTTGGGACAGACATAAAGACCAAGAGCCAGCTATACCTAGAAGGCATCTCTGAGGAATAGACATTTCCTAGAGAAGCCTCGATACTGGTGATAAAGCTACATACCATAAGCAATTTATAAGCATCAACACAGAAAGCAAATTAAAATTAAAAAAAAGAAAATGACAATACGCAGAAGCAAAATGCAACCCGGACCTCCAGCCCACCCAGGATAAACCCAGTGGACAATGAAATAGAGGAAATCAGAAGCCACCAACCTGAGTTTTCTGAAATGTTAGCAGCAGCAGAAAACAAACCAACCAACCAGATGAATGAGGTTATAGAGGAAATAAGATCAGAAATAATCTCTCAGATTAAAAAAAGAGATGATGGTCATAATGAAGGACTTGCTCAGTGATCTAAAATAGACATATAAAAAAATAAAGGAGCTTAGGAAAATGATGGAAACCATGAATGCTCAATACAGGAAAGAAATGGAATTCATGAAACCAATTCAAACGTATTGAGATTAAAAATTCCATTGAAGGTATATGCAGCTGAAAGAACCAAGGTGAGGACAGAATATCAGATCTAGAAGACAGGATTGCATTTAGTGATCACAAAATGAAAGATTTCTTAAAAACAGCAAGGGACCATGAAAAATGAACCCAATAGCTGCAAGATGATGTGAAGAACAACAACATAATATTGATCAGAGTCAATGAAAAAGCAGGAGACAGCACAAATGGCATAACTTGTTCACAGAAGTAATGGCAGAAAACATCACAAGCATGGGAAAAGAACTTGACATACAGATAAGTGAGGCATATAGAACTCCAATTAGCCATGGCCAAAATAAATCTACACCAAGGCATACAATAAAATAATCAAGATTCCAGAAATTCAGCACAAGAACAGAATATTAAAAGCTATTAGAGAAAAGAAACAAGTCACCTATAAAGGAAAGCCATCAGAATCACAACAGACTGCACAACACAGACCCTTAAGTCAAAGAGAGCTTGGAGTGAAGTATATTTCAGTTCCTGAAAGAAAACAACTTCCAAGCCAGGTTGATTTACAAAACTATCTTTCAGAATCAATGGAGAAATAAAATACTTCCATGACAAAGAACAACTGAAGAAATTCATGAACACAAAACCAGCACTACAAAATGCTCTGAAGGTTATTTTAGAAAGAGATAATAAAGACTACACTTCCAAGAACACCAATAGAAAGAATACACCAGGTAAGGTAAACAGTTAAACAGGGAAAAAAGGGAATCAACAACGGGAAAATAATATGACCAAGATAAGTTAATACATATCAGTTATAACTATCAATGTAAATGGTCTCAATTCACCAATCAGAAGAAACAGACTGGCAGAATGAATCAAGAAACAAGATCCAACGGTATGCTGCATACAAGAAGCATTTAACTGGAAAAGGAATTCATAGACTGAAAGTCAAAGGATGGAAAACAAAACTCCATGCAACAGGATCTTGGAAAAAAGCAGGAGTGGCTATTCTATTTGCAGACAGGGTGAACTTCAAGCCAAAACTGATCAAGGGACACAAAGTCACTACATACTTGTTAAGGGAAAACTCCAAGAAGAAGAGATAACAATCATAAAAATGTATGCACCAAATACCGGTACACCCAACTATAAAATAAATATTAACAGACATGAAAAGTCAAATTGGCACTAACAATTGTAATAGGGAACCTCAATACCCCACTATCACATCACAAATAGATCAACTGGACAAAAAATCAACAGAGAAGTATCAGAAATGAACCAAATCTGTGAACAAATGGACTTAGTAGATGTTTACAGAGTATTCTACCCAACAACATCAGAATACATATTCTTAGCTGCGTATGGGATGTTCTCCAAATTAGACTACATACTAGCTCATAGAACATGCTTAAGTAACTGTGAAGGAATTGAAATTATCCCATGTATATTATCTGACAGTAGTGCAATGAAATTGGAAATCAATGGTGAAAGAAACCACAAAAACTCTGTAAACACATGGAAATTAAATAACACCATCTTGAACAACTGATGTGTCACAGATGAAATTCAAGAAGAAATTAGACAGTTCCACAATTAAACGATAATGCCAATATAACATACTGGACTTAGGGGATGCAATGAAAGCAGTCCTATGAGAGAAATTTATAGCGGTGAAGTCCCACACGAGGAAGACAGAGCAAGCTCAAATAACCTAATATTGAACATCAAACTTCAAGAAAAAGAAGGACAAGTCAAACCCAAAGCTCATACAAGGGAGGAAATTACAAAGATCAGAGCAGAAATTAATTCACCTGAGACTAAGAAAACAATACAAAAAAAATCAATGAATCGAAGAGTTGGTTGTTTCAAAGATTAAATAAAATTGACAAATCTCTAGACACCTTAACAAAAAAAGCAGATTCAAATCCATGCAATTAAGAATGAAAAGGGCGGGCCGGTGAGATAGCTCAGCGGCATAAGCTTTTGCCTGGCAGGCGCAAGTTCCTGAGTTCGACTCCCGGTACCCACATTAAAAAAAAAAAAAAAAAAAAAAAGAATGAAAAGGGTGAATAACAACAGATGCTGTAGAAATCCAGAAGATCATCAATACCTACTTCAAGAACCTGTATTCTAATAAGGTGGAAAACACCGAAGAAATGGACAGATTCCTAGATACATAAATTACCAAGCTGTGTCAAAAGATATAAAAATTCTAAATAACCCAATATCAATCAATGATTGAAAATGTGATTAAAAACCTACTAACAAAGAAAACCCCACGTCCTGATGGATTGACTACTGAATTCTACAAGAAAATTAGAGAAGATCTAATGGCAGTACTCCTTAAACTCTTTAATGAAATGGAAAGGGAAGCAATACATCCAAAGTCATTCCTGGAAGCAAGTATTACCCTGATACCAAAACCAGAGAAGGATCCAACCAAAAAATAGAACTATAGGCCAGTCTTTCTAATGAACATAGATGCAAAACTCCTCAGTAAGATACTGGCAAACTGAATGCAGCAAATCATCAAGATTATACACCACGACCAAGTAAGATTCATCCCAGGGATCCAGGGTTGGATCAATATATGTAAGTCAATAATTGTAATACATGATTATCAACAGAGCCAGAGAAAAATCACATGATCATTTCAATAGATGCAGAAAAAGCAGACCAATTACAACACCCATTCATGGTAAAAACCTTACAGGGAATTGGAATAGGTGGTTTTTATCTCAATGTGATAAAAGCCATCTATGACAAGCCAACAGCATATTAAATGGTCAAAAACTGAAAGCTTTTACTCTTAAAATCAAGAACAAGACAAGGATGTCACCTCTCCTATTCAATACAGGAGGATATCACCTCTCCTATTCAATATAGTTCCGGACACATTAGCCAGAGCAATTAGGCAAAAGAAAGAATAAAGGGAATAAAGATAGGAAAGGAAGCAGTTAAACTATCATTATTTGCAGATGATGTGATACTATACGTAGATGATCCCAAAAACCCCACCAAAAGACTTCTAGATTTAATAACCAAATTCGGTTGTGTACCTGGATACAAAGTCAACACTCAAAAATCAATAGCCTTCCTGTATAAAGATAAACTCACTGTGAGAAATATTAGGGAAACTACACCTTTCACAGTAGCGTCCAAAAAGAAATACTTAGAAATCAATCTAACAAGGGAAGTAAAAGATCTTTACATTGAAATCTACAGTACTCTGAAAAAGGAGATCAAAGACGATATTGGAAAATGGAAAGATATCCCTTGCTCTTGGGTAGGAAGAACCAACATAGTGAAAAGGCCATACTCCCCAAATTGTTATACAGATTTAATGCAATCCCAATCAAAATACCAACAGTGTACCTCACAGAATTAGAGAAAACAATCCTAAAATTCACCTGGAACCAGAAGAGATCTAGAATAGCAAAAATGATTCATGGCAACAAAGACAAGGCAGGGGGCATCACAGTCACTCACTTGAGACTATACCACCAAGCTACCATGATAAAAATAGTATTGTACTGGCGAAAAGACCAAGGATTAGTGGGAAAGGTTAGAAGGTGCAGAAACAACTCCAAACACACTCAGTCATCTTATCTTTGACAAAGGGGCCAAACACCTTCACTGGAAGAAGGACAGCCTCTTTAATAAATGGTGCTGGAAAAACTGGCTTTCCACATGCGAAAGATTAAAACTAGAAACGTCTGTCACCATGCACTAAACTAAAATCAAAATGGATCAAAGATCTTAATATTAAAACAGAAACACAATCTCCTGGAAGAGAGAATAGGTAGAACTCCTGAAGACATAGGTGTAGATAAAGATTTCATGAACGAAACCCAGATTAAAGAATCAACTGGAATCTCATCTTATTAAAGAACTTGTGGACAGCAAAAGAAATCACTAACAGAGTAAATAGATAACCTACAGAGTGGGAAAAAAATTTTGCCAGTTGTCCCTCTGACAAAGGACTAGTATCTAGAGTATATAAAGAATTAAAAAAAAATCAGACTCCTCAAATTTAAAGACCTGATCCAAAAATGGACATCTGAAATGAATACACGCTTCTCAGATGAAAAAGTACAAATGTCATATAAATATATGAAAAAAAGTTCAACATCACTGGTCATTCAAGAGATGCAAATTAAAACAACACTGAGATTCCATCTCACTCCAGAAAGAATGGCTGTTATCAAGAAATCAACCAGGGCCAGTGAGATAGCTCAGCGGTATAAGCGCCTGCCTGGCAAGCGTGACATCCTGAGTTCGACTCCTGGTACCCACGTACAAAAAAAGAGCCAGTGATATTGCTCAGCGGCATGGGCGCCTGCTGGCGCACGAGGTCCTGAGGTCGACCCCCGGTACCCACAAAAAAAAAAAAAAAGAAAAAAAAAATCAACCAATAACAAATGTTGCTGGGAATGGAAAAGGGAACCCTTCTCCATGGTTGGTGGGAACATAGACAGGTGCAGCCACTGTGGAAATTCCTTAAAAAACTAGGAGTAGAGGTTCCATTTGACCCATCTATTCCCTTTCTGGGTATCTTCCTGAAAGAATTAAAAGTATCATACCACAGTGATATATGCACACCTGTGTTTATAGCAGCACAGTTTATAATAGCTAAATCTTTGAAACAGGCCAAATGCCGATCAACTGATGAATGTGTAAAGAAGATGTGGGTTTTTATACAATGGAGTACTACTCAGCCATGAAGAAGGATAAACTTGAGACATTTCTGGGTAAATGAATCCACCTTGAGACCATACTCTTAAGTGAAATAAATTGGACACACGTGTAAATATCGCATTGTTTCTCTGGTGTGAGAAACAAAATATAAATAACCAAAATGTATAATAGATATTGTGAAATAGGAAGAAAATGTTCAAATGGGAGGGGGCACAAGGGAGGGGTGAGGGGGAAAGGAAGGAAGGGAAAAGAAAAAAATGAGAAAAGGAAAAAAAATGGAAATAAAGCTTTTGTAAATAAAAGGGATGATGAGTTGAAGGGAGGGGAATGGGAAAAAAAAAGAGGAATCAAGATAGATTATGTACTGGTACAAATTCCCTATGATGAATGTGATTATTATGTATATCTAACATGTACCAATAAACTTAGTTAATTAAAAAAATAGAGTGAAAAATATTAACAAAGACAAAACTCTGAAATATTGACACGATATAGGATATTGTCTTTTTAAAATTTTTATTGAGATGAAGTTTATACAACATAAAGTGTACACTTTGTGCATTGCAGTGTTGTGCAACTGTCACCCTGCAGGTTCCAGCAAACCCTGTAATCATTAAGCAGTCACTCACCTTCCCCTCCTCCTCGCTACACCCACCAGTCTGCCTTATGGTTCTGTAGATTTGCCTCTTCTGAATATTTTATATAAACGGAACATTCATTTTATGGCCTTCTGTGTCTGACTGTTTTCTCTTAGCATAACGTTCAAATGGTTCATTAACATTATAGCTTGTATCAGTACTTAATTCTTTTTGGTTCTGCTGTGAAAGTGTATGTTCAGGAGTGCATTTGAGCTCCTGTTTTCAGTTCTGTTGGGTGTATACCTAGGAGTTATTGCATCATGTGGTAACTATGTTTAACTCTGTGTGTGTGTGAGAGAGAGAGAGAGAGAGAGAGAGAGAGAGAGAGGGAGGGAGGGAGGGAGGGAGGGAGGGATTGAACCCAGGGTGTACTACACTATAGCCCTTTTAATTTATTTTTTAAAATCTGAAGACAGGGTCTCATTATGTTTTCCAGGCTGGCATGAATTTGCGATTTTCTTTTCTTTTCTTTTTTTTTGGTGGGTACCGGGGGTCGACCTCAGGACCTCGCACACCAGCAGGCGCCCATGCTGCTGAGCGATATCACCGGCCCTTTTTTCGTATGTGGGTTCTGGGAGTCGAACTCGGGCCCTTGCGCTTGTGAGGCAAGCGCTTACGCCACTGAGCCATCTCACCGGCCCAATTTGCGATTTTCATGCCTCAGACTCCTGCATAACTGAGGTTACAAGTGTGTGCCACTGTGTCTGGCTTCTGTTTAACTTTTTGAGGAATTGCCATACTGTTTTCCATAGCAGCTGTACCATTTTACATTTCTACCAATAGTGCACGTTCTTAAACAATAGTATGGCAGTGCCTCCACATCCTGGTCAACACTTGTTATTTTCTGTTTGTGGCTTAAACTTGAGGAAAGTTAATGATATCTCCTGTGCGTTTAGAATTGTGGCTGGTATGCAAAGGTCACTGTCTCACTTGGCCTCAGGAAGCAAGGAGGATGACCCCACAAATGTCCCAGAGACCAGTGAGTTCCTTCTGAAGCTTGGAGCTCAGCCAGAACACAAGGTCGGCATGTGCCCATCTCAGTTCCTAGTTTGGTGGCAGACACACCGATACCTGGCTTTACAGTGCCTTCCTGCCATTTTAAGTGTTGTCAACCAATGCTGCTCAACTTTGACTTTCTTTTCCCTCTGGATGTCTTGTTTTCCTAGGACCATTTGTTGGTAAAACCGTCATTTCTTTCACTGAACAGTCTTGGCACCCTTTTCAAAAGTCAGTGACCATGTATGTGAGGATTTATTTCTGAAGTCCTGTTCTGCCCCATTAATCTGTCTGTCTTTATGGCAGTGCCACACTACTTTGGTTACTGTAGCTATATTATGGTAAATTTTGAAATCAGAAAGTGTGAATTTTAATGTAGATTTTTTTTTTTTTTTGTGGGTACCGGGGGGTCGACCTCAGGACCTCGCGCACCAACAGGCGCCCGTGCCGCTGAGCGATATCACCAGCCCCTTTTTCGTATGTGGGATCCGGGAGTTGAACTCGGGCCCTCGCGCTTGCAAGACAGGCGCTTACGCCGCTGAGCCATCTCACCGGCCCTAATGTAGATTTTAAGATGTGTTAGCCTTCATTATTGTGACAAACTCCTGAGTTGATCAACTTATGGTAATTAGCTTCAGGATTTCAGAGGCTGTAGTCCATGTTTGTTGGCCCCATTGTTTTGGGCCTGTGGCAAAGGCAGCAGTCAGGGTAGAAGTGCATTGTGGAGCAGAACTGCTCACCTCATGGCCAGGAAGCAAAATAAAAGGAGTAAAAGGCTGGGACCCACTCTCCCCTTCAAGGGTTATCCACTGCCTCTTGACAGCAGCACAGGGGGGATCCAACCTTTAGCACATGAGCCTTTGGGAGATACTTGTCCATATTGCAGCAATGGATAAAATGCTTTCTTTTTCAGTTGCCTTTTACTGGGCTTTGTTTTTTCCATATTTTTTATTAGTGCATATTGGTTGTACAGACTGATGGGTTTCATTTCTGCAGATTTGTACATGCATACAACATACTTTAATCATCCTCTATTACTCCTCTTGTCCCACCCTCACCCCAGTTTCACATTTTTGGGGCCCATTCCAATGTATATAATGTAGTTTATCATGTTCATGCCTTTTGTTACCCTGCGCTTGTATCTCTTCCCACTCCCCCTTCCTCCCTTTCTCTTGTCTAATGATAGTTTCCCTTCTACTTTCTTCTCATCTCTTTTAGATTCCACATATTAGGGAGAGCATGTGATAGACATTTGCTTGAATCTGGCTTATTTTACTCAATGTGATGATCTAGGTCCATCCATTTTTCTGCAGATAACTTCATTGTGTATATGTACCACATATTCTTTATTCATTCACCTGTTAATGGGCATTAGGCTTGTTCTGTATCTTGGCTATTGTGAATTGTGCGACAATAAACATGGGTATGCAGGTATGGCTATAGTATGCTGATTTTAATTCCTTTGGGTATTAAGGAGTGGTATGGCTGGATCAAATGGTAGTTCTGTTCCATAGTAGCTATACAAATTTACATTCCCACCAGCAGTGTAGAAGGGTTCCTTTTTCCTAGCATCCTCACCAGCATTTATTGTTTTTTATATTCTTGATGATAACCGTTCTGACTGGGATAAAATGGAATCTCAGTGTAGTTTTGATTTGCCTAATTGTTAAAAATGTTGAACATTTTAATATGCTTATTGGCTATCTGTATTTTTTTTTTTTGAGAAATGTCTGTTCAGTTCTTTTGCTTATTTATTGATTGGGCTATTTGCTTTTTTTATTTTTAGTTCTTTATATATTCTAGGTATTAATCCTCTGTTGGAAGAATAGTTGTCACTTCATTCTGTTGATTGTTTGCCTTGTGGTGTAGAACTTTTAAATTTCATGTAGTCCCATTTGTTGATTCTTGCTATTATTTCTGGTGCTATTGGAGTCCTGTTCAAGAAGTCTTTGCTTGTGCCTATGGCTTCAATTGTTTCCCCCGTTTTCTTTAGCAATTTCAAAGTTTCAGATCTTATATCTAGATATTTGATTCATTTTGAATTGATTTTTATACAGAGCAAGAGATAGAGATCTAGTTTCAGTCTTCAAGTGGATACCCAGTTTTTCTAGCACCATTTGTTAAAGAGGCTGGCTTTTCTCCAATCTGTATTTCTGGCTCCTTTGTCTAGAATCAGATGACTGTAGTTGCATGGGTTCGTGTATCCTCTATTCTGTTCCATTGGTCTATGTGCCTAGTTTTGTGCCAGTAACATGCTGTTACTATGGCTTTGTAGTGTAATTTGAAATCGGGTATTGTGATGGAACCAGAGTTGCCCTTGTTGCTTAAGATTGTTTTGGCTATTCTGGATCTTTTGTGTTTCCATATGAATTCTAGTTTTTTTTTTTTTTTAACTTCTGTGAAGAATGTTGTTGGTATTTTGATGGGGGACTGCATTGAATCTGTAGATCACTTTTGATAATATGGCCAAAGAAAGGGACAACCCAAATCAATAGCGATCAGTTAGAAATGAAAGGGGGCTAATACAACAGATACTACTGAAAGCTAGAGGATTACTGAAAAGACAGGCTCTTTAACAAATGGTGCTGGGAAAACTGGATATCTTCATGTAGAAGATTGATAGTAGATCCCTGTATCTCACCCTGTATAAAAATAAATTCAAAATATTCTATGCAAATGGGATCCAAAAGCAAGCAGGAATAGCTCATAGTTGACAAAATAGACTTCAAGACAAACTTAGACAAGACAAAGAAGGCCCTGCTATATTAGTAAAGGGAACAATCTACCAAGAAGATATAGCAGTTATAAATACATATGCACTGAACATTGGTGTGCCCAACTTTATAAAACAAACACTACTTAACATAAAGGGACACATAAGTTCCAATAAAATAATAGTGGGTGACTTCAATACTTCACTCTCACCAGACAATTGAGAAAAGTCATTCAGACAAAAGAATCAACAGAGAAGCATCAGAACTAAACTACACCACAGATCAAATGGACTTAGCAGTGTCTACAGGACATTCCATCCAACAACTACATAATACACATCCTTCTCAGCAGCTCATGGAATGTTCTTCAAAATGGGTCATATTTAGGGCTATAAACCAAGCCTTAACAAATATAATAAAATTAAAATAATTTCTTGCATCTCATCAGATCATAATGGAATGAAATTAGAAGTCAACAGCAAGAGAAACCACAGAAACTATACAAAGACATGGAGATTAAACAGTACCCCTTCACCAAAGAACAAAACAAAACAAAAACAAAAACAAAAAGGCCAATAGAAATGAGCTTAGAAAATTCTTCTGCATTGAAGTGTTTGGGTGGTGGTTTCTTTCCAGGGCTTGTAATACTGGAATCCACCAGATATGAGAGAGAAAGAATAAGTCACAACCAGGGCCTATTGTGTTTCCACACTTTTTGCTGTGTGAACGTGGAGTCCTGCCTACCTTTCCTGTTGGGTGGAGTCATTCTGTGGTGTGTTGTTCACCTCAGGGCTGTGTCCTCTCCAGAGGCTTTCAGGGTTTGTGCCCTTCTGTGTGCACTGAATCACTGCTGACTTCAAGTAGTTTTTTGGCTTGTGGGCCTTGTGGGGTGCCCACAAGAGGCCTCTTGTCTGGCCAGGATGTGGCAGACATCCAAGAAGAGGCATATCCCTGATCATGCTGTTTTGTGAGTTCTGTGCTGAAAGAAGGCAGCAAGGGAGCCAAGCAGTCTACTGGCTTCAATTGTAGCTTTTTCAAACTCAGTTTTTTAGAAAGCCACATGTGATCAGCCTGGCTTTTCACCATGGAGGATGGAACCACTATGTCCTTCGCAGCCTGAGCCTGCTGCTGCTTAAATTTCTTAGGGAGTCAGTGCCTAGCTTGCTCCTCTCTGTGACTGTCTCTCTCTCTCTTTTTTTAATATGCGGGTACCAGGAGTTGAACTCAGGACCTCATGCTTGCCAGGCAGGCGCTTATGCTGTTGAGCTATGTCACTGGCCCTGTGACTGTCTCTTATGGCCATCTTCTACCCAGTCACTGTGGGAGGGTGACCCCAGAGATCCTGAAGTGTGGTTGTTCTGTGACTTCTGATTCCTGGAGTAGCTCAGTCTCAGACAATAAGCCCTTTATAACAATGGCTCCTGATTACTCCAGTCCTAAATGTGGTGAGTGCTGTAGTGGGTTGCTTCTCCAACTCTAGCCTGCCATGCAGTGGGAGTCACTTTTGGTATAATACTCCACACTGTATTTGCAGTTTACAATAACCATGGGTTTTTCTTGGGGCTAGCACTACCATTGTTCATTATTGGGGCTGCCCACCCTCTCAGGCTTACTTTGTATTTATGGAGGCAGGACTCTCTCTTCAGGAGCCAAAGTTGACATTCTTTTCTCTGTGTTGTCTTTGGTTTCTCCATGATTTTTAGCTTTCATGTCAGCTTTTTCTTGATTCTCAGAGCTTGTCTTCTCTTTCTCTCTGCTAAGTTATTTTCCAGGTGCCTCAGTTCTAGGTCTGAGAGAGGCAGTGAGTTGCTGCCATCTTCTACTCCTCCATCCTAATTTCCCTGGGCTTTATTTTTTTAGAGGAGTGTTAGATTCACAACAAACTTGAGTAGAAAATATAGACAGTTTCTAGGTACCCGCTACCCACATATATACAGCATCCCCTGCTAGAGTGGGACATGGTTACAGTGGATGAACCCATGGTGACACATGACTATCACCAGAGTCCATCATTTACATTTGTGTTTCCTCTTGGTGTGCTGTACATTGTGTGGGTTTGGACAAATACGTAATGACACGTATCTACCATTACAGTATTATCCAGAGTAGACTCACTGTCCTGAAGGTCCTGTGTGTTCCATCTGTTCATCCCTGTGTGTCCCCAGCTCCTGGCAACCACTTACCTTTCTGCTGTCTCCATTGTTTTGTCTTTTCCAGAATATCATAGAGTTGGAATCACATAGTGTGCAGACTTTCCAGGTTGGCTTCTTTTACTTAGCAGTGTGTATTTCAATTTCTTCCATGTCTTTTCATGGCTTAACAGTTCATTTCTTTTTAGTACTGAGTAATATTCCATTTTCTAGGTATACCATAGTTAGTACACACACACACACACACACACACACACACACACACACACATTTTGTTTTGTTTGAGACAGGGTCTCACTATATAGTGCAGGCTGGCCTTGAACTCATGGTGATCCTCCTGCCTCAGCCTCCCGAGTGCTAGGATTACAGGCGTGCACCACCACACCTGGCCCTGTTTTGTTTGAGATAGGGTCGTATTATGTAGCCCAGGCTGGCCATGAAGCAGTCTTTCTGCTTCAACCTCCATTCACCTATTGAAAGGCATCTTGAACGCTTCCAAGTTTTGGCAACTGTGAATAAAGCTTCTGTAAACATGCATGTGCCGGTTTTTGTATGGATGTAAGTTTTCAAGTTCTTTGGGTAAATATTAAGGAGCATAATTGTTGGATTGTATGATAGCATTATGTTTAGTTTTGTAAGGAGGGGAGGAGGGGTTGATGGGAGGGTAGGGAAATGGGAAAAAAAAGAATCAAGATATATCATGTACAGATACAAATTCCCTATGATGAATGTGATCATTATGTATACATAAAATGTTCCAATAAACTTAATTAATTTAAAAAAAATTTTAAAAATGTTTAGTTTTGTAATAAACCACCATGCTGTCTTCCCAAGTGGCTGAAGCACTCTGTATTCCTACTAGTAGCCAGAGACTTCCTGTCGCTCCCTGTCCTTGCCAGCGCTTGGTGTCGTCAGTGTTCTGGACTTTGGTCATTGCAACAGGTGTATTGTGGTGTCTCCTTGTCTTCGTGTGCATTTCCCTGAGACCTGTGATGTTGAATATCTTTTCATGTGCTTGTCATCTTTATAGAGAGATTTCTGTTCATGTATTTTGTCTGTTTTTTTGATTGGGTTGTTTATTGTTGAGTTTTAAGTTGTTTATTTAATAGTTCTTTATCAGATGTGTTTTTTTTTTTTTTTTTTTTGTGGTACCGGAAATCAAACTTACAACCTTGTGCTTGCCAGGCAGGCACTGTGCCGCTGAGCTATATCCCCGGCCTGCAGATGTGTCTTTTGCAAATATTTTTCCCAGCCTGTGGCTTGTCTTCTCATTCTCTTGACAGTGTCTTCACAGAGCAGAAGCTTTTAATTTTAATTTCAACATCAGTTCTTTCTTTCTTTTCTTTTCTTTTTTTTTTTTTTTTTAGGACAGGGTCTTGCTAATGGTTCAGGCTGGCCCCAAACTCATGGCAATCCTCCTGCCTCAGCCTGCTGAGTGTGCCACCACACCTGGCAGTTATTTCTTTTATCAGCTGTGCTTTTGGTGTTGTATCTAGCAGGTCATTGCCATACTGAATGTTAATTAAGTTTTATCCTGTGTCATCTTATAGAAGTTTATTTTGCTGGGCGTGGTGGTGCATGCCTATAATCTCAGCACTCAGGAGGCTGAGGCAGGAGGATCACTGAGAGTTCGAGGCCAGCCTGGGGTACAAAGTGAGTTCAAGGCCAGCCTGAACTGCACAGTGAAGCCCTCTCTCAAAAAGACCAAAGGAAAAAAAAGAGTTTGTTTTACCCTTTACATTTGGGGTCTTCGATCCGAGGTTTTTTTTTTTTTTTTTTTTTTTTTTTTTTTTTTTTGTGGCACATGTAAGTCTGTGTCTAGGTTCATTTCTTTGTATGTAGACATCCAGTAACAATTTGTTCCAGCACTGTTTCTTGGAACATCTAACTGGACGCTGTGGCATATGCCTGTATCCCAGGTACTTTAAGGCTGAGGCAGGAGGATAGCAAGCTAGAGGCCAATCTGGACAACTTAATGAGACCCTAAAGAGGACTAGGGATGTAGCTCAATGTAACAGCTCTTGCCTAACATGTGTGAGGCCCTGTATTCAATCCCCAGTACCATTTTAAAGAAAAAGATTTTTTTTCAATTGAGATGCTTCGCTCCTTTGTTAAGATTAGTTGAGAGCCAGGAGTGGTGGTGCACTTCTGTAATCCCAGCACTTAGGAGGCTGAGGCAGGAGGATCGGTGACAGTTCGAGACCAGCCTGGGTGACATAGTTCAAGGACAGCCTGGGCTACATAGGGAGACCCTGTCTCAAAAAACAAAACAAACAAACAAGATTAGCTGAGGTGTTTTTTCTGTCACTGTTGGTCTCTCTGCTGTTTTGTTGATCTCTGCATCTATTCCTTTTTTTTTTTTTGTCTTTTTGAGACAGGGTTTCACTGTGCAGTTCAGGCTGGTCTTGAACTCACATTGTAGTCCAGGCTGGCCTTGAACTCGCAGCGATTCTCCTGCCTCAGCCTGCTAAGTGCTGGAATTACAGGCATGTGTCACCATGCCCAGCTTCTGCATCTGTTCTTTCACCAGAACCACAGTCTTGATTCCTCTGGCTCCACAGTGAGTCCTGGTACTGGGAAGTGCCCATCCTCTGACTTCGTTTTCCTCCTTCAATATTGTGCTGGATCTTTTGCCTTTTTATATATAAATTTTGGAATTTGTTGATACCAGCTTTCTGCATATTTTAAAAACTTTTTTCCTTTGGAGATTTGCAGTTTGACTGTTTTGTCTCTGTATGGAGTCCTTTTTATTTATTTGCCCTGAAATGTGTAGGACTTCTTGAGTTTGGATTCTTCATAGTTGCTGGGTAACTCTCAGCTATTATCTCTTCCAGTGCTGGTCACCTCTGCCTCCTGTCCTCCTTTGTTTCATGCCTCTCTGAGCAGATGTGCATTACACCTGCTCTCTGACAATAGTGGCACTCCTGTTCCCACTTGCGTTGCATTCTGATGATTTCTTCTGTCTGTGTTCAGCTCATTAACACCCAATTCTGTTACAGAGAATAAAGTCCTTCCATTAAGTTTTAATTTTGTTTACTTATTATTTCTAGAAGTTCTCTTTGGTTCTTTTTCAAGTCAATCACATTTTTAATAGTTTCCTATTCTTTTTTTTTTTTTTTTTTTTGTGGTACTGGGAATCAAACTCAGGACCTTGCGCTTGCCAGGCAGGCACTGCCACTGAGCTATATCCCCAGCCCTCCTATTCTTTTTTTTTTTTTTTTTTTTTGTGGGTACCGGGGGGTCGACCTCAGGACCTCGCGCGCCAACAGGCACCCGTGCCGCTGAGCGATATCACCGGCCCCTTTTTCATATGTGGGATCCGGGAGTCGAACTCTGGCCCTCGCGCTTGCAAGGCAGGCGCTTATGCCGCTGAGCCATCTCACCGGCCCCCCAGCCCTCCTATTCTTAATAGATACTTTAAGCTCGTGGGTTTTTTTTGCTTTTAATTTAAACATACAACATTTTATTATATGTAGCTCATAATATCTGAAGTCCTTGGTGGGTCTCTTTCTTGTGGTGATTATTTGTGCTTATTCTTGCTGTTTTCAGCTTGCTAAAACAAATCCCATCAGTCATAAAGGTTTATTTGAGAAACCATGTGTCTTCCTCCTTTCCTCCATTCCCATCTTTCCCAAGATGTTGTTCAGGGTACATTAACAGTTGTCACCTGCTTTACCTTGGCCTGAAAGGAAGCAATCTTTGGCAGGTATTGTTACTCCCATCAGTGCCAGCCAGTGATTGAAGCTAACTGAATGTCTTCCAAGGCTTAAGCGATAGCCTGGTCACTATAGCTCAAACCAGGCATGAGGTTTGTGTTGCCCCTGACTGTGGGTCAGATGTCCACAGAGCACCATTTGAGGACTGCAGTCCCCCAGGCATTCCCTTGACACTACCCAAGTGGAGAGTGGGATTAGACATGGAGCCTGAGGGAAAATTTGTAGGTGAAACCATGTGGTATCCAGGATATGCTTTAAATACAACACCGTCCTTTGACAAATTTTGGAGGATTATATGAAACAGTTGGCAAAATGTTGGTAATTGGTGAAGCTGGGCACATAGTAATTCATTATAAACTCAGCTTTTCTGCATTTTTGAAACTTCCTTGAAAAGTTGTTGCTTTTTTCCTCCTAAAGGAGCTTTCTTTGGATCCACCTTCTCTTTCATCCCCAGGCTGATGTGATGATGGACAGGGTACCCTGCTGCCCAGTTTGCACAGGCATTGTGAAGCCTGATATTGTGTTCTTTGGGGAGCCGCTGCCTGAAAGGTTCTTGCTACATGTGCTTGATTTCCCCATGGCGGATCTGCTGCTCATCCTTGGGACTTCCCTCGAGGTTTGTCAGAAGGCCTGTGGGGGGTGGGCTGAAGGATGGGGAGGAGGCAGGTGTACCTCCCAGTGGGATGTTGGTGTGTGCATGTAGCTGGATCTGTAGTCTGTGTAGGAGGCTGGGGAGGGAAGTGGGAAGGGTAGAAAGGGTGCGGCTGGCCATTCAGGCCAGATCGGGAAGACTGGGCCATGCTAGAAACAGTGATAAACCTGACGGGACTGAGCCAGAGACAGAGCTGACCCTTGGGCCTGGGAATTGGATGCCAGTCCTACAGAAGACAGTGGAGAAGATGGTGTGTGGCTTAGTCTACAAGGTCATGGGTTTGCTGGCTGGGAGCAGTTGGGAGGGAGGATGCTGAGCTGGGAGATGCCCACAGAATGTGTCTAGCCAGCTGTTCTACATCTGGGTCTGAATGCCAGGAGATTTCTAAAAGATATGATGATGGCAAGAAACAAGACCATGGAATGAGCTGGTACTTGACTAGCTGTATGTAGCAAGGAGCAGAAGGACCAGGGAGCCTTGTGCTTAGGGACCAGCTAGCCATTGAGTCCCAGGGTTGTATGTGTGCTCAGAATGTCACTGTTGCTATCTGCTGTGAGCATGGTCCTGTCCTGGTGCTTGGGACAGACATAGCAAGCAGGACAGGGAAGCTGGGAGGCAGGTAGGTTGCAGTACAGACTTGATGGCTCTGTGTGCTTCGTCAGCAAGTGGTACTGGAGGTGAAGGTTTCTGGAGTCGAGGGGGTCTGGCAGGGGGTGTTACATAGCACAGAGTGATGGCAGGACCAAGGCAATGACAGGGCACTGAGAAAGGGTGCTGCTCTGACTCCTGTTGGACCAGCTCCTGTGGGTGCTGTGCTGACACAGGGCCAGGCTAGCAGAGAAGTTGCACGTGGTGATTGCATGGTGCTGGCTGGTGGCCAGGCCGAGCCAGGAGGGCAGAGGGCTCACTGGCATGCAGAATGCCCACAGGATCCAGGGTTGTGGCCTGCAGTTCCTGGTGGACAGGTTTGGGGATGCACAGGAGCGCCATAAGGAATGTATGAGGGACCATATTTCATATCTTCTCTAACACCAAAACTGTATGTCTTTAGTCAATCTGATTGGTTAAAAATAGTGTGTGTGAGACAACAATTATGGTTAAAAACATTTGCTTGGTCTATAGAAGATCATTAATATTATGTGACCATTTAAGTTGTAACAGTAGATTATTTTATATGTAAGTATTATTTTAAATACAGGGACTGTTTCCAGGCACAGAATATGAATCATAAGTTAGGATGGACATTAAGCGTGATCATGATGATATATCAAAGGTCTGCAGTCCTAGATCTACAAATGCATGGTGAGAAATTAGAACAAATTGGATAGGCCATTGACAGATGGACTCTGGGAAGCCTGTTAGAAAAATACTTGGATTCCAGGCACTAAAATACCCCATGGAGTCAGCGCTCACCTTATTCACACAATCAGAGAGCTCCCTGGACACAGTCTGTAAAGGAAAAAGATTTCTGTACAGCAGGTTATGCTTAGGAGCATAACATAGGTGAGCACAGAATGGGCCAGGCCCTGGCAGCACTGCTACTTGTGGGGAGCCACTTCACCTTTGTATCCATCAATAAATACAGAATTCAGATCCTTGGTCAGGTTCCTCCAAACACTCTTCCGAGGTGTCTGTGTTCAACTGCTTGAGCTTTGTTTTGGTAACCTTTTGCCTGAAGTTGCTTATATGCTGTTCTTCACCTTGTTTCCAAGGGTGGGTGTTATGACTTGTATGTAGATGTCCCCCCAAAGGCTCATGCAGTCACAGGTGGAGCTTTTTGAAGGTGGCTGGATCTAGGGTGTGTGCTGTTGGGATCAAGGATGTGATGCTAGGATTAAGGGTGTGAGTGCTACCGCCCTAAGGGTGGGTAGCCTGGATAAAATGTAAGGGACAGAAAGAGGCTTGTTGCTTGCTTTTGCTGTCTTCTGCCTGCCATGAACTCTTTCTCATCTGAGATGCCCCTCTGCCATGCCACCTTGCCTTGGAGCCAACCAGCTATGAACTGAAACCTCTACAAACTGTAAGCTGAAACAAACCTTTCCTCCTTTAACTTTGGGTGTTGAGTATTTTATCTCAGCAATGGGAAAAGTAACTAAGACACTGGGGAACAGAAAGTAACCTCTATTTTTTGTTTTTTGGGTCTTTTTTTTGGTACTGGGAATTGAACTCAGGACCTTGCACCTGCCAGGCAGGCACTGTGCCGCTAAGCTATATCCCCCCCCCCGGCCCCACCTCTGTTTTGAGGTGGAAGTAAATATACATTTATTTTTTACTGTGACTTGTTCAGGACCACACTTTACAAAATGCCTTGTTTCATTTATTCTTGTTTTTGGAAAGGAAAGTGCTATTAAAATTGTTTTAGTTTGACTATAGGATACTGTATTTTTTGAATATGGCTTATTTTGAAAGCTTGAGTTTAATTCAAATGTATGCCAACACCTTTCAAAGTAAGCTAATATACAGAGACAGATGTTCTGATCAATGGCTTTGAGAAATTTCTGGAATATTCACATTTGAAGATTCCTTATTAATGAGTACCTCTGACTTAAATCTAGAAGAAAACTATGCTATTCTTTTTTTCTTTTTGTGCGTACTGGAGGTCGAACTCAGGACCTCGTGCGCCGGCAGGCGCCTGTGCTGCTGAGCGATATCACCAGCCCTTTTTTCATATGTGGGTACTGGAAGTCGAACTCAGGACCTTGTGCTTGCCAGGCAGGCGCTTATGCCGCTGAGCTATCTCACCGGTCCTCTATGTTATTCTTTGTACATTTTCATTATATAGTTTTAACAAGCTTAGTTATAAATAAAATACTTAAGCTATTGGTGAAAAAAATAGTGGGAGAGAGATTTTGGGTTTCTGCAAGAGTGAAATTCCTCTTTTCATGTTTATTTACCACTTCTGTTTCTTTTCTTTGGATTGCATATTGGTATCTCTTGCCCATTTTTCATTGGGTTATAAATTAGCAACATAAATTATTTCATAAATTACATGTTTATGAATTAGTTTATCAGTTAGAAATAAACTCACATATACTGTAAATGTTTATAGTTTTTTTACATTTAAAAATTTTAGGGCCGGTGAGATGGCTCAGCGGCTTAAGCGCCTGCCCGGCAAGTGCGAGGGCCCGAGTTCGACTCCCGGAACCCACATACGAAAAAGGGGCCGGTGATATTGCTCAGCGGCACGGGCGCTTGCTGGCGCGCGAGGTCCTGAGGTCGACCCCCCGGTACCCACAAAAAAAAAAAAAAAAAAAAATTTATATAATAGTTTATGTTAATATCAATGTGATAGGATTTACATAGTCAAATCTGTTGATTTTCTTTGTCTTATTTGACTTCAGTTATGCCTAAAAACTCCTTTCATACCCTTACTTATAAAGCCTATTTTTTTCAAGAACATTTAAATCTTTAATCCATTTGAAACTTTTTCAATGAAAGGTGTGAATTGATAATTTTCCTCCCAGTTTTGAGATCATCTATTAATTTACCCTTTTTTTAACATTGTTACTCATGAAAGAAACTTTCATTTGAGAGCCTGTGCAGAAGCCTGATGGCTTGGCATTAGGCCTCCCTGGCATCTGCTGGTAATGACAGGATGTGGGACAGTCCTCAGCTCTTGTATGTGTTAGGATCCTGCAGGGGCCCTGGCCCCTCTGCCAGGTGGGAGACAAGTGTAGCAGAGGCTGCCAACAGGGGCCTTGTGGTGTGGTAGGCGGGACAGGGAGAAGGAAGATGCTTGCAGGCAGGGTGCAGTTTGGCAGGAGGGGTAGAGGTGGTGAGAGGCCAAGGCAAATGGAGCAGGAGAGGAGGAGGAAAGGGAAGCCTGGGAGGAGAAGGCCATCCAGACTAAGTGTGGGGGGGTTCCCTATGTTCCAGGGTCTGACCCTGGTCTCCTACCCTCAAGGCCTCTGTGGTTGTGGCATCATAGCCTGATGTGTCATGGGGTGGACCACGTCCTTATATTTGTGTTGTTTTTCAGGTGGAACCTTTTGCCAGCTTGTCTGAGGCTGTACGTGGCTCAGTGCCTCGACTGCTCATCAACCAGAACCTAGTGGGACCCTTTGCTTGGCGTCCTCGCAGCAGAGATGTGGTCCAGCTGGGGGATGTGGTTCACAGTGTGGAAAGGCTGGTGGAGCTTCTGGGCTGGACAGAAGAGTTGCAGGACCTTGTCCAGCGGGAAACTGGAAAGGTACAGGCCACAAAACTCTGGGGTCTATTCCACTCACAGTGAAGCCCTGTTGGCCACAGCAGTAACTGCTTGTGTTGCTGTTCATTTTGTACCAAGCTCTGAGCTGAACTCACTGCCAGCACTGAGAGAGGAGCAAACTGATGCCACATTCCTGCTCCCACAGTCTCACAGTGAATAGTAGCTGAGGAGGGATGGGCTCTAGGCAGTTCCTCTTACCCCACAGGCCACTGCCTTTTGCTTCCTAAAATGAAGCAGCTGCACAGCTCCCCTCTGAGGCTCTGGACAGCTGAAATTCTCTGCACCAGTACGGCTGAAGCTTGAACCAGAGATAGTTTTGGGAAGTAGTGTGAGTCATTGTTATCACCCACTGAGGAGAAAACCAGAGAGCCTTGTTTTCTAGGTTTCACACCTCCCATAAGCAAGTGAAATCACAGAAAATGCAGGTTCCTGTGAAAATTATTAACATGTTTAGCTTCAGCAATCAGGGATAGTTTCTATAGGAGGTAGCATTAGCATCTGAAGCCCAGTTTTATGGTTACAGACAGATATAACACTGCCCAAGGATTTCATAAGAATATATCACAATTGATGTTCTTGTCCCCAAGTCAGATATCTCAAGAAACCCCAACCCTTTCCTTTGTCTCCAGCTCTGCCTGCTTCATGACTATGACCAGCAGTCTCTTTTATCTCCACTCTCAGATTACAGCCTGATTTTACACCCAGACTGAACCAATAGCGAATACAAGATTTATTAAGGATAGCAGACTTAGCATTAACTGTTTCTGCTTGTTAGACATTACTATTAATGTTTTGGCTTTCCTTTCAAAGTCTGGTTCTTAGGGCTAAGATGTAGGCTGGTGTCATTTTTCATCTTACTGTATAGGAATACAGACAGGAGAATGTTACAGGGCTTGCTTTTGATGGACGCAGAGAATCTAGACAACAAAATATGACACATTGAGGCAGATGCCCTCTGGCTAGTTCTCAGGGCAGCAGAGATCTTGGTAGATCAGGCTGGTAGGCTTGTGAGGTTTCCTGGTTCTGATTTCTATTTATGTAGAAACAGCATAGAGCGCTTATGGATTTTTGGAAGTGGCGCTACAGGATTTTACCTGTGCTGTTTCCTAGTTTCACAGAAATTTATGTAAAATGGGTTATGATTTCATTTTTTTTTTTTTAGAGTTGCCATCCACAGGGTTACTTTTCTGAACAGTGAATGTTTTTGAGCATGTAAGCAGTACATCCTGACTGGGTATTTAAAATCCCTTGGAATGAAGATTTGTCCTGTTCTGCCAGGCCTGCTGGGATGTCTTAACTTACTCGTTTGCAAGAAGTTTCTGCTTCATGAAATACTTTGCTTGTTTTCAGCTGTATGTTTTGGTCCAGGCCTGAGATGTGCCAGCCAACTTTTCTCCTCTCCTCTGTTCCAGCTGGATGGACGAGACAAATAGGAGAGTGATTGTCCCATGTCCAGGAAACAGTTACGCAGGAGATCTACATCCCATTTCTGAAGACAGCCTGGGCATTCACAGATCTTGGCCAAGCTACAACATGCAGCCTGAGGTAGCATGGGTGCCTGAGGCTGCAACAGGATGTCTGCTGGGCAGGACCTGTTTGTGCTTGGGGCCACCAGGCCATGGTTGCCAAGGAGCTGCCTGTCCTGTTTGGTGTGTCCAGCTCTTTACTCAGCTGATGCTGTCAATGTAAAACATTTTGTTCTGAGGATGACCCTCTGGGACATAAGCAGAAAACTGGAATCCTGGACTGTCTGTAGGGCAGCTTGGCATGTCTTGTTAGGAGACCTGGGCTTGGGCTTAGGTGATACACTAGGGTCTTCTAGCATGCTGTTCTCTGCAGTTGGATTATTTTTAGAGAAAGCCTTATCCTTCATTCTTGCATGAAATAATTTTACTATCAAAAATAGGTATTCACTTGTTTTTGTCTCCTCAAATGGACAACAGGTATTGATAGGCCTATGCAAAGTGGAACCTTCAGGGTATGTGGGTTTCCCTTTTGGAGCAGTCAGGACAGAGCAGGTCTGCCCTTGGATTTACCCTCAAGTTGGCCCTGCTGTCAGAGCACTCACCTCCCCTCTGCTAGCTGTCACATCTGCTGGCCTTACCCTGTGATGTTCACACCTGCCTCCTCCAGATACTCTTTTTTTTTTTTTTTTTTGACAGGGTCTCACTGTGTAGCTCAGGCTGGCCTTGAACTCACAGTAATCCTCCTGCCTCAGCCTCCGAGTGGTGGATTACAGGTGTGCACCACCATGCCTGGCACTCCTCCAGATATTCTGTCCAACACTTCCCAGCCCACCTTGTCCCCATTCCCTCCTCATCCAGTGTCTCTTCCTATAATGGTACCAGAGCCAGTTCTATCCACATGGAGGGCATCGCTCCCTGGAAAACCTTGCTAGCCCTGGCAGAACTCACACCTGTGTGCATGTCCTCCTCCTTGGTATCGTGTGGAAGCACCTGTCCCTAAGCAGTGCCTGCACCGGGCCAGAGCTAACAGAGACAGACTTCACCGACAGATGCCACAGAAGGGATTCTCATGACCTTGTTCCTCGCTGATAACAAAAGATGCATGATAACCTACAAGTGTTGAATTCTGAAAAGAAAATTAGTTTCTATTTCTACTTAATGTCTTGTAACTATCTTACACATACATCCACACAGTCTTGTTCAAAATTCTTTATTCTGGATGTTTCTATGACTCTTAGAAATCTCAGAATTTCATCTTATGGTCTCATAAGGGTCATTTTCCTTCGTATAAGTATTTAGTCTGAACCAGTGGGTAGGACTGACATTCAATTAACATTGTCGCAGCCAGTGAGAACATGAATATGTGGACACTGTAATGGGTAGCTGAGGCAGGACCAAGGGAAATATGGAAGGATGAGTAGCCCCATTTGGTGGAGATATAACAAGAGCCTACCTTGGCACCCAGTGTGCGGACTGGTAAAATTCTAGCACATCCCTTCCCCTGTGAAATGCAGTGTGCCAGCCCCAGATGGGCTCACATCATGTGCTCCCCACTCAGGCCAGCCTCATCTGTAGAAACCAGGGCCAAGTTCCCAGACCTACAGCAGAACAAGACTATTGCAGTCCACAAGATAAGAAATAGGACTAGCGGCAAATCACAAACAGAACTTGGGGCAGAGAGAAAGGGACTCCAGCTGGAGAGGGGCTGGGCTTCCCAAGGCTGCCACCCCAAGGATGTCTCTAGAAGCAGCACCAATTCTGAAGGTGGAGCAGAGGAACCACCATCCTCAGTCAGGATCAGAATCCGGGTCTGAGGAGAGCTGCCCTTCCATGGTCTCACAGATGGCATCTTGCAAGGATGTGAGGTGACCCTGGGGACTCATCCCCATGGGTTGAATGACTCGGTGCCTGCAGGAGAAAGGTGCAGTGAGGCCAGGGAAGGGACCTCATACGCCAGGCAGGGGTCTTTTTCATCTCTGGCTGCTGTTGGGGAAGCCTGGGTTTGACTTTGTGCTAATCAGGCCCAAGTCCTAACTGCTACCTAATGGCTTGGAGACATTAGGCCTTACTTTCTTGGCCTCAGACTTCCTCAACTGTAAACTGGGGTATTTCTTCCAGGACAGGTGATTTCAAACACCAGTAATGCAGCCTGATCAGAATCTTAGCCCTTCTGTGACCCCCCTCCAGGGGCTTCTAAGATAGGACGTGGGTCTGTCTTCCCTTCTCCCAGCTGCAGGCCTTTCTTTACCACACATACCTGGAAAGCTTGTCAAACATGTTCACCAGCTTCATGGCCTCATGCTCCTTCTGCTCCTCTGTCATGCCCTCCATAGGGTTGGGTGGCCTCTCCTCCACCCTGCCAGTCACTGGGTTGATGCTGCTTCCGGGTTGGGGAGATGGGGAATGTATTAGTGACTCCTGGACAAGAGGGGCTAGGGGGTGTGGTCCCCATCTTCCTGCCCAGGCCTGGACTGGCAAGGAGCTCATACTCCTGGTAGAGAACGGGTGGCAGCTGCAGGGAGAAGCTCTTTCAGGAGCAGCCACTAGCCGGCTACTCCTTGGTCCTCCCAGTGATCCAGATATCCTGGACCCAAACTCCTTAGGCTCAGAGATCAGGACACATCATTTTGGACCAAGTGCCTGTTCTGGAAGGCCTTATCCACTTCTCACCCTGTCTCCCCACCACAGGAGTGTAGCTGGGTAGTGAGCATAAACTGGGGGCAGTGAGGGAAACCCGGGGGTAGGGAGGCACACACCTGGCCTTGGCTTCCTTGTACTCGTCTGTGTCTGTATCTTCATCCTCCGAGTACTGCCCCTCAGTCCGGCCCCCTGCCATGAGGCCCCTGGCAGCCAGAAGGCCAGCAGCATTCCCATAGCCTGTATACTTGATGAACCGGGGAACTGGGGGCCAGGGCATAAGTCAGTGTGAGCGCTGGTGTGCAGGGAAGGCTAGGCTCAGGCTCCCCCAACTCACCACTCTCAGAGCACAGGACAAACAGGAACTCCGCCGCTACCCTCTTCACATCTGTGTCCAGGTGTGTCATGAGGCGCACCAGCTTGTTCCGAAGTAGCTCCCCAACCTCGGGCCGAGTCCTTACATCCCGCAGGGGCGGCAGCACCTGGGGAGGCAGTGTTCCTCAAACAGTGCTTGGAGCAGCTCAGCATCTTTAACTAGGCCCCGCCCATATCCCCCAGGTGCTCTGGCTCCTCTGCTAAATACCTGGGCCTTCAGGAACTTCCTGGCTGGACGGTGCATGCGGGCACACTCAGTCAACACGCTTAGCACAGGAGCCACACTCTCCTTCAGCCTGTGGGTCTGCAGAGGAGCCTCTGTCACTGCCCCAGCTTGAAGCAGCAGTGGGGGCTGCATTGGGCACCCCTCAGTCCTGGCACAAAGGCTTGTGAAGAAGCCTACTGCAGCAAGTTAGTCAAGGGCCAGGAACTGATAATGGGTGTCTGTCAGCTTCCAAAGGGGCGAGAATAAGACCTAACTCAGGAAGCTACTGGAAGCTTTGTGACTTGGGACAAACATTTCAACTGCTTTCAGTATAACTGTCTCAACTGTAAACCAAAAACAACAGCAAGACATAATCTCTCTGAAGATGTCAGCACACCACTAACACACATATTGCCCTCAGAAAATAAGAGCAAAAATAGAAAATTTCTCCTTCATGTCTCATGGACAGCAAGCAGAGTTCCCAACCCTGTCTGGCCTCCCCTATTATCTCCCTGGAACCAGCAGCCACAGCAATGGGGACAGATGGCCACAGCCAAGGTGCCCAATGCCCGCTCCTTCTCTGCCTGGTTTATACTGTGAGCATCCTTTGCTTGGCAACATGGATTCCTCAGCGATCTAGTGAACCTCAACCTGTAGCTTTCGCCTGCTTAACATTTGCAAACTCAGGAAGGACTGGTTAGAACTTCGGCCATCCAGATGTCCTGTGATGTAGCTGCGGAAGTCAAAGGGAAGCTCTGGTTAGAGGCTCCTGTAAGTCTTAAGGTGTCAAGGGACAGCTGATGCCTGTCACCAAGGGCTGTCATTACACAGACACTAGGTGTCTGAGGATCACAAACAGGAATCGGGCTTCCCAGGACCACGCAAGAGAACTGCTAAAAGGTAACAAGCACCTTGCCAGACCCTGAGAAACTTGTTGCCTGTAGTAACCAGCAGAAGTGAGACCTTAAGCGTGTAGGGTGTCCACATACTTCTGAGGAAGGGTCCAGTGGTCTGGTTGCTACTTGGCTAGACCACAGAGCAGCTGGAGGAGTCACCCAAATCACAACACCAAGATGATCTGCACTTGCCAGTGTGGACAGTGTAGAAGCAGTGATCACAGCTGCCTACCTGATGTAAGCGCTTCTCTAGGAAGGCAAGGAGGACACTGATCACATCCATGTTCACTCCCATGAACTCCAAAGAGCCTTCATGTAGGTCCAGGTTGAGAAGGACGTCCAAGCACTTGAGGGGCAAATTCCCTAGGAGATTCACGGTGTGGCTGGGGACAGATGCACAGGGGCATTGATGGGGCTGATCCCTCAGCACAAGTGCAACCCCTGGTGCCCTGCTTGGCCACACATGATGTGAGCCAGGGTCTGAGGGGGTCTCAGAACAGCACAAAGGACCACAGACAAGAGCAGGGACTGTCTCAGAGATACTCCCACTCAGTTGTATGGTGGAGTCTCCTTGAGGGACTGCACCTTCCACAGAAACCCCACTTGCCCCAAACTATCTAGGCTGAAGCACCAAATGATTTCTGGGAATCCACACCAGTCCAGGCACAAGTCAGCATGAGGGACTACACTGCCCTGCGATACCACGCCCACCACTACTCTGCCCCTAAATCCATAGCTCTTGTCCTTTCCATGTCCTGGAAGCACTTGAGGCTCTTTGGAAACACACTGGTGTCTGGTTCCTCTGAAAAAGTTGAACTCTACAGTTGGGTCTGGGCTCTCCAGTGATTCTTGTCTACAGCCAGAGTTGGGGACCATCATTGAGAGCTCAGGCATGTCCCTCCCAACATGACAAGCTCTGCTCTCACCCATGGAACTCCTCTGTGCGGTCTCCAGCAGCAGCAATCATCACACAGTGCCGCAAAAGAGTCCCCAGGTATTGGTAAAGGGCACCATCTTCCTGATCGAAAGCAGAAAGGGTTCCTGTGAGAGGGAGCTCCATTCATCTGCACTACTGCATTCAGGACTGTGTGGCATTTAACTACTGCACTTCCTTGACTACATCTGGTGAGGCCTTGACCAGTTTGACTAGTGCTGGGCCAGACAATCACTGCTATTTTTCCAAAAAGTCCATAAGTATGCTTCTAAGTGTACTTTCCAGATTAAGACATTAGTGGATCCCCTTGGGATGAAGTTATACTGGGTCTTGGTCACACACAACCTCACAAGTGGAGAATATCCTATAGCCTCCTTAAGTACCCTACAGCTTTCCTGCTAGGCCCCCACCTCCCTCAGAAACCTTCCTTAAGATCTCTGCCTGGAGTAGATATCTCCTGGGATGTCCTACTGTCCTCCATGTCTCACACTCAGGAACCTAAAGGTATTGTAGAAAACACGTGTCCATGAAGTGTCCCAGCTAAGGTGAGCATGCCCCACCATAGTTTCAGGCCACAACTTACCTCCTCTACCTCCCTCTTGATGGAGTCGAAGGTGATGTTGAAGAGCACTTTGAGGATCTCCATGACTCGCTCAGTCTTTTGGGGAGGAAGGACTTCAGGGGGGCTCTCTTCAGGGGTCACTCCCAGCGTCAGCTCCAGTGTGTCAGTCAACAAGTGCACGCCATGCAGCTCCTGAAATAGCTGCTGGCGCACATCAGTGCGTAACGCAGTTAGCAGGAAGAGGAGCCGCAGGTCAAAGAACTGTACCTCATGGGGGAAGCTCCTTTTGCCATACAGCCCCACACGTTCTGTAAGCTTCACCACCAGGCGGGCCTCGGCAGCAAGTGCCTGTGCTACAGGGCTGCTGAGGACAAGGTTGCACAAGCACTTGAGGGACTCCAGCACAACATCCATATCAGGGTCCTCTGGGAGAGACCCCTCAGAGACAGATATGTCAGCATAGAAGGCTAGTGCGTGCAGGCTCTGGCGGCTAGTGAATGGAGCCAGGCAGCTACGGTCCCGGGACAGGATTCGTACAGTCTGCAGCCAGATGACACGGTGTGAAAGTGGCAAGCCCTGCTCCAGGACAGACACCAGCAGCTTTGCGAGTCTCTGTGGGCAGGGAGGACAATGGCTCCACCAGGCCCTTTCTGGAACAGCCCTCCTGCCCCATTACCCCGGGGGCTAGCACCAACCTTTCTATCTTCCTGCTGAGCATCGTCAAAGGTAAAGCTCTCCGAGTGCTGCAAAGACAGAGTGGGCTCAGGTCCTTCTTACGCAGGTAGGGCCTGTGCTCTTTGAGGGGTGGGGGTAGGGCAGCCTGTTGCCTCTGAATGGGTGTCAGGATGTGCGGTGGCCATCCACACAGCTGTCCCCCAAGGGAAGCACCAAAGCCTTTCGCCCCCGCCAAGGATCTTGGACCAGGCCATCGTTCCCGCTTAGAGCCCGCGCCACAGTCACTCCCTGCCGACCGTGCACCCACACGCTGCCCCCTCCCTCCACGCGCGTCCCTGGGCTCCGGGCTCCGCTCACCTCCTGGTTGTACGTTCTCAGAGCTTCCGCAATCACACCTTCTTCTCCAGTCTCTACTGCATCCGCAACCTCCCGGGGCTCCATGGCCCCGAGACCCGGCGCCGCGAAGTCTGGTCCCCCAAAACCTAGCTGGTTAGCCCGCCGGCACCGCCCAGGCCCGGCTGCCCCGCGTCGGCGCGCGGTGGATGCCGGGACCAGGTCGCACTGGGCGGGGACTCGGGCTACGCAGCTGCTTAAGGTGGAGCGACCGGGAGGCACTGGCTAGGCTAGGCTACAGAAGCAGGCTGAGTCGGTGATGGGCGAACCTTACGGTCCGCGTCGCCCAGGAACCGAGCAGCGGCCCCTCCTATGTCCCAGCAGGAGAGACTCTCGCCCGATACCCAGTACAGCTAGTGGGGCAACTGTGTGCGGAAAGCTCGCTGCATGTGAGACGCTGGGAAGGCGGGCCTACATGCCTCCCCCCGCTGGTCCCTGCCTTTGGGGAGTTCACGGGAGAAACAAGACGAACTATGGCACGCGAAGTGCTTCAAGAGATGACTGGGAGGCTGCGGGGCGCGAGGAGACAGCCTGCCGGCCTGGTCCCGGCGCCTTTTGGAGAGCTGGCGGGCGTGTCCGCTTCAGTGGGTCTGCTGAAGATTTGCAGGGCACACCGTAAAGGGCCCATGGGGGGGCGGTGACTGTACCTGCAGCCTGCCCACTCGCTACCGAGTGCCCCGTTCAAGGCTCTTTCGGTTCCATGTACCCTCGTTTCATTGTTCCATAATTCTTCACACCTGCATTTTATGTAACGTCCCGGGTCACGCAAGTTCAGGACCGCTCAGCTTCTGCCGCGAGAGCCCGTACAGCTCCCCGTCACGCCCTCGCCAGCTGACCGGAAGGGCCTGGCTGACAGTCACATCCGGGCACTAAGAATACCAACCAAACCCGCAAAGCCGAGAGCCGACGCCCACTCCTCCCTTGACCTCGGGCGGCGAAAATACATCACTTCCGTTCCCACAGTGCTACCACCCTTCGGCCGGAAGTCGAAATGGCCTGGAAGAAGGGAGGGGCCCCTGTGAAAGGCGGGGCCGGAAGTCTATCCGGGCTTCCGTGCCACGTCTGCGGCGCTTGTGGCGGCGTCAGTGGGTAGTGGCCGGCGCTGGTTGACTACGATGGCGGACTGGACTCGGGGTGAGCGCCCGAGAGCGGGATCGAGCCGCCCCCCGCCTCCCTCACTGGAGGTGCCTGTGTGGGGGCTGACCGGTCTTCCGGTTCGAGGGGGCCGGGCTACGCCGGGACTGAAGCCCGGAGGGCGGCAGGTGGTTTGTCTGGGGTCGGTGAGCTGGGTGGAGCCTCAGGGGCCTGGCCAGACACCACTCGGGTGTGGGTGCAGTGGCAGGGGTCCAAGCAGGCGTCCACTGACTTGGGGCTTAGGCGGCTCTGTCTTAACAAAAAAGAAGTGAAAGAAGTGAATGGGGTGTTGGCAGGACGCCGGCACCCTTCCTTACGGTTGTGAACATGCCGGTGGTTCCTACGGCTGCATTCTCTGCCGTGCATCGCTGGTTCTTACTGTGCATCGGGTCAGTTCGGATTTGCACTGTATTTGGGAGCGGCGGTTTTCACCCACGTGATATGCTTGGGAATGTCATCTCATCTGGCTCGTCCCTGTCAGGTTTCCGCAGGCCCTATGGGTGTCACAGGAGGCCAAGCTCAGCGCTCGTTATGGGTGATTGGGGAGCTTTATTCACTTCTTTTGTAGTAAAGGGGCTTCCTGTCATCTTCCTGGTTGCTCTTTCTTTCTTATACTCCTACCAGTGTTTATTCTTTTTCTTTGAGAAGGGTCCCTTAGCCACAGATGATGATATCCTTGGAGGCAAGTGCATCTTTCCAGTATTCCTAGGGTTAGTCCCTATTCTGGCACAGCATCAGGAGGGGCTGTTTGGACTGAGCCTGTGGGCGCCCCTTCCCACCTCCACCTGGGTCTGCACGAAGGACCTCTGCCCACAGGACAGTGCTACGTTCCTGTCTCACACTTGCATGGTCCGCCTGCTGGGAAGTCTGAGTGGGCCAGACTTGATTGGAGTGAGGGGGTTTGGGGTTTCACTCATGGATGGACGCAACTTCTTCCCTGTCTTTTTATAGCTCAGAGCTCTGGTGCTGTGGAGGAGATTCTAAACCTGGAGAACAAGCGGATGGCCGACAGCTTGGCCTCCAAGGTTACCAGGCTTAAATCGGTCAGTGGTGGCCCCTTTCCCACCTTGCACCTCCACCTCAAGGGGCTAAGAGGGTGGGGGAGAGGACCCTGAGGGATTTTAGGCAGCTTAGACAGCTTTCCATCCTTTGCTGGTGGCATGGTGTACAGCAGGGTTATGGACAATGTCTGGCTGGTCAGAGGGGAGAATGAGTGCTGGATTATTTGTCTTCCTTGACCTGACTTTGTTCTGTGTCCTCACCAGCTGGCCCTGGACATTGATAGGGATGCGGAAGACCAGAACCGGTACCTGGACAGCATGGTAAGGGTCTGTAGGGTGCAGGAGCTACAGTCAGGTCCACCCCATGCTGCTGGCTCTGCAGTCTGTGCTCCAGTGATTGGGGGGTGGTGGTAGTTGAGGTGGTGCACTTTGTGATCCTGTTGCCCCCTGCCCTAGGACTCAGATTTCACAAGTGTGACCGGCCTGCTCACGGGGAGTGTGAAGCGGTTTTCCATGATGGCACAGTCTGGACGAGATAACCGGAAGCTTTTGTGCGGCATGGCTGTGGGCCTGCTCATGGCCTTCTTCATCCTTTCCTACCTCTTGTCAAGGGCAAGGACGTGAATCAGTGGGAGCTAAAGGTACCAGGGTCTTCCCACCTGGTGTCCTTACCTCCTGAGGACTCACCTGCAAAATACGACTTTGAAATCACCACCGTTGGTCAGGAATCTTCTTCCTGTGTGGTGGGGCCTCTGACCTGATGAGCTCAAGTTGGCCAGTCCCATGTGGAAGGGCATTTTCCCTTGGGAAAAGGAAGACTCAGCCCCTACCTCCACTCTGGTATTAGAGACACTGGCCAGGCTGGGGCCACAGTGCCCCAGGACCAGCCAGGTCTTGAGCAGAGCAGCTGTGAGTCCTGAATGTACTCACATGACCAGCAACCCTTCTCCCAGTCCTCAGGGGTCTGAAATCTTAAGGCCCTTCTGTGCTATCTGTTCCTGGGTGAGGACATGTCTGTGATCTGACTGAGGAGCCTGGGACTGCCCCAGGAAGAGACAATGACTGTGACCCCAATAAGAGCTGGCTCCTTCATCTGTAGATGCTCAGCCTGGATGTGACAGTTACTCCTGGCCAAGACTGCTGAGTAGGGGTGGTCTGATTCAGGCCAAGTATTCCTGTGAGAAGGCCTCTGCCCTCCAGTCCCTGGATGAAGCCAGACCCCTAGGAAGGGTTGGGGCTGTTAATGAAGGCATGGACCACAGCCTTGGCTGGATACACTGGGCTGGTCTCCTTCTGGGTCACAGGGCCGTGTCCAGGAACAGCAGTGAATGTCCTCAGGATGCAGAACCTCTCCAGTGCTAGAGATGTATCGCCAGGAGAGCTAGTCTGGCCTTTCAGAGTCAGGTGGAGTGTTGGAAGATTTTCCCCCAGAGGGCTGTCAAGGAGCTGAAGGCTGCCTGGAGAGGCCACTGTGCCATTTGTAGCAGAACTTTTGCTCCTCTAGCACACCCTTGCCTGCCTCCCATAGCTAGTCTTCCCTTGTAGTGGGGGTGCTCTGAGCTACCTTCCCATCCTCTGCACACTGCCCTCCCTATCCACTTCTCCCTGGCTCTCCACCCCTACTTAGCTTGTCCCACCTTCATGCAAACTGAACTATGAGTCTGGCAGGGCCGGCCATTTCTGAGAGACTAGCACCTTTGTTTCACATAAAGAATTTTCAAGGAATGAGCTGTGCAGCTTTGTGCCCTTCCCTCTCCGTGTTTCAATCTGCCTTCCAGCCACTCCCACCCTCCCCAGCACTGTTAGCTCACTGTCTGTCCACTCATATGGACACATCATGAGTCTTGCCCAGCTAGAACTCTTCCTCTGAGTTCTGGGTTGACTGATCAGCCACAGCCTGCCTTCTCATCACCATGGCCCCTTTCTGCTCCCTCTGCAGGTCCAACTACCCAACCGTCCTCCTCCTCTACCCAGCATGTCTGCCTTTCCACACACATGCTCACACAGCCCCCTCCTCATCTCCTGGCCCTTCCATTGGGAGCCCCTGCATCACCTGGGAGAGGAAGATTATCCTTTTTGTTTTGACTTCTTCTAGTGCGTGCTCTCTTCTTATTGCCTCCCCTTTTCTGTGGCTTTGCTGTGTCCCTGACAACCCCTCCCCCCTGGTGGGCTGGTCTTCCCTTTACAGGCCCTGCCACCCTCACCTTAGACCATGTCTTCTGCTTAGTCTTTTGCTGTCCCCAAGTGGGGTTGCTGCCTGTGTCATGTCCATGTTTGGTCACTGCAGACACAGTAGAGAGCATAGTCACACTCCAGCTCCACATCTCATGTGGGCCATGTACTACTGACTTCCATTTCCTCTGAACATAACATGGCCAAGCTGTGGAACAAAACCAGATCCCAGAACAATCGCCATGGCCACTGCCCATTCATCTTGCTGGTGCAGAGAAGAAACTTAGATTTGCATTTTGGGGTAACGTTCCCCTGGAGAACTTTTGCCACCTCTCTGTGACCTTAGTTACTTCATTCTTTCCTCAAGACTCTGTCTCTATGGTTGTTTGCAGCCCTTCTGGCTGTCTTTGGTCTGTGTTGTCATTCCTTCCCAGTTAACTTTTTTGTTCCTCCTTGTGTCTTTGAATCCTGTGAAGGGGGATGGCAGCTCTGCTACCCCTGGGTCAAACCAGCTTCCTGAGTGCTGCTAACCCTAATGCTCTAGCTCCACCTTATGCACCTGACACCTGGCCCACTGGTTAAGTGGGGTTTGCCAACTTGGTCTCCAACACTAGAAAACCAGAAAAAGACCCAGTGTGAGGGTCATGAGGATGAACTGCCAGGCTGTATCTCACAGTCAGGAACGTCTCAGCAATAAAATGTGGAATAAACAGCTTTGTGAAGAAAGAATCATGTATTTTCTGTCTTCTTTTCTAGGGATTTGAAGAGAGATGGTTTTTATTTGTTTTAGGTTGTGTAGAGCCTCTCCCTTCCCTGTTTTCTCCCTGGATGCCTTGTCCCCTTTTGGTGCCCCCTTGGTTCAGGCTTGGGCAGGGCAGCCATAGGCCCACCACCTCCTGCTGTGCAACCCTTCTTTGTCCAAGTCCCTACCACACATGGCATGACAGCATCACCTCTTAGGGGTGAGGGAGTAAGTGTGATGATCCTGGAGCTGGTCACAGGACTGGTCACAGCAGAGGAGTCAGCACCTCTGCTGTGCTGGTATAGGTTTTGACCTCTTCTGGGCCAAGGGGCGTCTAGATTCTCCTTTTCAAGGCCTGGCTGTGGGCCTGGGGAACCTGTGCAGATCCCCCAGGCCCAGCTGGTTGTAGCCAGTGTCACTGCCCACATCCTGTATTAGCTCTTGGTAGGTAACAGATTTTCCTGAGACTTAGTCACTCAACATAGCAACAGTAGTCTATCATGTCTCGTTGTTATCGCACCAGAATTTGAGCCATCCCAGTGGCCATGGCTGGACCATGGTGAGGCCTCAGGTGTAGAGGGGCTTGGGCTGTCACCAAGGGCCACTTACATGTATCAAGCTTCCTCACACTGAGGCACATGGGCATCAGGCAATAGCACTTCTGTACCCCATTACCCAGGGTGGTCCAGATTCAAGGGGAAAGATGTGGACCCTAGTTCTCCAAGGGACCACAGGTGTGAGGCAGGGCTCTGAGGTCTCCCTTTGAAGACCTGGAAGCCAGGCATGAGACCCCACGTGGGCCTGCACTGAAAGCTATGGATAAGCTTGGTTCTTCCCCAAGATAAATCCTTATAATTGAAATCCAGGGTTTATTAAGTAATTTGGGCACAACAGGAAGCAAGATTATTAGCAAATGGGAAGATAGCATAGAAAAAATCTTAAAAAAGAAACTTGTCACAACTGTCCAAAGAAGCATGCTCTGTCCTGCAGGGTCCCCCTGCTGTGGCTGTGCTCTGAAGGAGGCGTCCAACCTGCATCTGCCCTGGGAGTCTTGTAGGCATGAGATGGATCCAGGCTGCAGGGTGTGGGGCTATTCCACATCGACAACCAGGGGTGTCATGTAGTCAGAGTGCTTGATGCCGAAGGTGACAATGGGGGCACAGGGCTTGTGCAGGGTCACCTGGGAGAGGAAAGGTGGTGAGGCGGGCTCTTGGCAATGGCTTGGGCTTAGGTGCTGTCCCCCTGAACTAGCACTCAGCAGCAGTGACTGTCATGGGGTTGGGACCTAGAGCCTGCTGCCAGGTGCAAAGGATGGCTCTGGTTCTCTGTGCCTGAAGGGTTGCTCTTGGGACAAGTGCACCATCTTGAGGACCCTATGGGGTGCACCCCTTCCCCTTCTGCCCCCTTGGGGCATGTCCCTGAGTCCCCTAACCCCTCTGGTCTGCTGTTCTCAGACCTTCTCAGGGCTGTGGGCTCCTGGTCCTGGCTTGAGGGTCTTGTCCCCTGGAGGCTCCACCCGAGCGGCCATGGTGTACTGTGGAGCCTTGAACTTGGTCACCTGCACATCTGTCTGGCGATATGCTGCGGGACCTGGGGTCTGGGAGGTGAAGATGACACAGACAGGTTTACCTTGCCCATGGCATGTGATCCCAGAGGGCCAAGGGCAGGGATAGTTCCAGATCCTGAGTCCCCAGGGGGAGCTCTGAGATGGCTCTGTCTCCCATGGGGCACCTCTGGGGATGTCACCCCCTCGATTTCAGCCTTACTGTGGCAGTGACACTCCCAGTGTGTGCCAGTCCTGTGAGCATGTGTATGAGGCCCCTTCTTAGTTGGGATACTGTCCTCTTGGCTTGAGGGCTGTATCCTGGGGCTGGCAGTAGACCCGAGCACTGCATGCTCATGCTGCCTCATGTCCCAGGGCCTTTGTACTGGCTGTTAACAGAGCAGGAACCTTCCTTGCCCAAATGTCCCAGGGCTTAGTTTTTCTTCTTGCTCTGTGTCCTGAAGCATCTAAAAAGTGTTTTGTACCCTCTAGGTAGGCTCTGTACACCCCTCTGCTTGTCCTCAGCCCTGGCACTGTCTCCCTTGCTGGTGACCTGGCTTCTCCTCCCCAGGCACTCAGAGGGCATAGGTTGCAAGGCACCTCAGCAGTGCAGTGGTGGGCTGGGGGTCCTAGGTTTTAGGGGCTGCGCCCTGTCCGAGGCTGGGTGACCCTTGCCTTGTGCAGGTCGTCGCTGAAGCTGCCCCTCTTGCTGCGGCCCTTGATGGAGAAGGAGGGCTGGGAGGCCTTACCCACAGTGTGTGATCCCATCACCACCGGCAGCATATATGCAGCAGGGCCTGCAGGGCAGACAGGAGCTTCAGGCCAGAGCTCAGCGTAGCTTCCACCTGCCATCAAGCTGCTCCTCATCTACCCCTGGGGGACCCAAACACTAGTTGTCCAGGTGACTGTGGGCTGCTGCAGACCTGGAGTGCTGTCTACCCGGAAGGTCTTGGTCCGGGCAGAGATGGAGTGGCTGGGTGCTGAGTCGAACACGTGCTTGGTAGATTTCTCTGGAAAGTAGTCACCTGTGGCAGAGAGAAAGTGTGCAAGAATGAGGGTGTAGCACCCCCCACCCCAAGAAGAATATCCCAACCTTCCAGGCACAAGGCTCTGGGCCCCAACACAGGAAGTGAGTGAGCAGGTTTGGCCAGGAGTGTCCAGGATGGAAACCTGGCTTTGGGGCTGGGGGACAGGAGCTGTTTTGGAGCAGGCAGTGTGGGTTAAGGCCTGATGGTGCCCTGAGATAGAAAGAGGGGACATGATAGACAAGGCACACCCCACATTGACATAGTAGGACACAGAGTAGCCCCCCAGTAGGGACAGTGGGGATGATGTGGGGACTGTCCCTCTTCCCTGGGCTGGGAGCGTGAGGGCTCTCACCCGGACCAGGGGTCCGCATGGTCTTGGTGTGGTAGCGCCCCAGGATGGAGTAGGCAGGGCCAAGGTCCTTGCCGGTCCTTAATATCTTGGGGTTCACACTGTAGTGGGGTCCTGGGGAGCAGTTCTCTGCCAGGAGCATGGGGGCCCCACGGAAGCTATAGGCTGGAGCACGCAACTTGGTGGGCGTGTGCTTCACAAAGCCTGTGGACATGGTGGCTCTGAGCAGCCTGGAACCGGATGCCACTTTGCCCCAACTGGCAGTCTGGGATGGAGCCTCTGGGGTACCAACCCAGATCACCCAGACCACCCAGACCCACCCCAAGCTACCCAGACCCACCCCAGGCTGACATTCTTAGTCCTCTGCCAGTCCCCCAGGCCCTTATCTCTGACCTGTGGTGGGCGGAATCAGGTACTTGGGGCCAGGGCTGCTGTAGAGGGCCATGATGGGCCCCCGGGGCCTATGGGGCCTCCAGGTGCCCACCCACACCTCCTCCGTCATGGCTGGCTCTGTCTGTGGACAAGAGAATGACCACTCTAGAAGTCTTGGCTTGTCTCACCCCTGCCCCCACAGCCCCATCCTGGTCCTACTGATGTCAAGGGGGCAGAGCCACAGTCTGCAGCCTCCACAGGGTCTCAAGCAGTTAGGAGCAGTGGGAACTTTCTGCTTGGTGAGGTGGGTCAGCCCTCTCCAGCTCCAAGATGAGGGGTGTCAGGCCCTGTCTGTGGTCACTCTGGCTAGTGACTGGCCATCCTCTTGGCTCTCAGGGGGCTTGGGCAGGCTCCTTTTACTTGAAAAACACTGCTCGTCACTTGGTAAGGATCTCCCAGGGTGGAGCTGTGCTGTGGCTGGGTAGGGGGCTCAGGGCCTTACATCTTTGAAGTGGGGCAGCTCAGAGTGGCCTACCACCCAGCCTCCTTACAGGTGGTCCCCTTCCCCGGGTCTCAGTACCAGGCAGTTCCCGAGAAAAGAACACAGAGAGAAAGGACTCCCTTCTCCTGGGGGGCTTTGAGAATTGGAGAGGGGTCCCTGAGCTCTAGAATGTGGCTTTGTGGGATGGGGAGTTCTAGATCACAGCGAGTGTGATGGAGACAATGGCTCTGCCTGGGCCATTACCAGGCCCCACCCTTCCCAGGGACTCACCTGGTCAGGGACACCACCTTCTCCAGGGACCCTCACTCTCACCTGGGTCCCCCACCTTCTCCAGGGACCCCCACCTTCCCCATGGAATCTCCTCTCACCAGATCCTGATGGTGTTCTTTGGGGTGTCTGGAACAAGGGAGGTGTACAGGGAGGAACAGGGCCCCAAGCCCAGGGTGGCCCAGGAGTGAGTATGGTGATCAGTCAGCCCTGCCCCGTCAGAATCCCTGAGCTGGGGAGACTGAGGCACAGGGAAGCTCTGGCTGTCAGGGATCCTGGGTCTGGAGTCAGATTGCTATCTGTGTTGTGTTGAGCAGGAGCCAGGGTGGGGAGGCTGCTCCTGCTGACCTTCCTTAGACCCAGCTGGCTCTACTGTCGGGCCCTTGGGTGCTCTCTTCTTGACATTATCAGGGCCCTCTTGGACTCAGGCTCCACTTGGGGCCTCTCTCCATGCGTGACTTTGGGAAGAGACTCTTCTCAAAGCCACTGATGCCATGTATCTGCTGCCTGTGCTGTCACATGTTTCCCATGCACAGCTGTGCTCCTGAGTCACCCACCAGCTTTTAGACTTAGCATCCCAGCATGGATGGGGTGGGGGGTGTCTTTCCCCACCCAGCCCTGGACACTTCTTTCTAAGCTCTGCTCCCCCTGGTCCTGCCACCCAGACCTCCGCCCTGATACCTCCCTGGCTCTGTGCTCCATCACCTGCCACGTGGAGTCTGCCGGGGTTCTCTCCCGGTCATGTGGGCCTGCTTCTGTGTGTCCCTCTGGGTGGGCCGCCTGTGTGTGACCCACATATCTGAGTCTATACATCTGGGTGTGCCCCTGATTTTGCTGTAGGTGGCCTTTTGTGTGTCCCTGTGTCAGGGGAGAAACAGGAGCCAGTGCCTGGGCTGCAGGAGGCTTTATTGGTCTAACAGTTTGAGGGTAAGTTTACTTGTGGGGAAGCAGCCATGGGCAGCACATCCAGGGCTGCTGGTGTGGCTGGTCCTGTGCTGTCAGGAGCTGTGTCTGAGGGTCCACTCAGGCGTCATCCTCACTGCCCAGCACTTGCTCCTGGAAGGCAGATATGTGTGAGCCTAGCGAGCTGGTGACCAATAACCAGAGAGCCACTGCTCCCTGAGGCAGACAGCCAGGGCCCCTGCTGAGAGAGGCGGGTGTGGTCCTATTGTGGCATACCCCACCAGCAGCTGGGAGGCATGTGCATGCATGTTTGCATGTGTGCATCTGTGTGTACATGTGTATACACACGCTTATGTAGGGCATAGCCCAGCAACTAGGCAGGGAACACGTTGAGGGGGCCTGGGAGCTTCTCTGTGGGTAGAGAGATCTGGGGTATCCACCTCAGATCTCGGTATCTGTTGGGGATGGGTTGTGGGGTGCTGCCTTGGACTGGTGACCAGGGGCCATGTGTTGGGCAGATCTGGGAAGGACTTTAGGCTTGAGGGAAGGGGTTCCCTGGTCCCAATACCAGCAACTTGACCAGCTCCGCCTTGTGCATGGGCTGCAGACCAGCAATGCAGGATTTGAGCTCTGTCAGTGCCTCCTTGGCATCCTGGTTGACGTTGTACTTGCCCAGTGGCCCCTCGTAGAGCTCCTCCGGGCTTCCAACCAGCAGCACTTGCAGGAACTCCATGAAGAATTCACTGTTGTCCTCCCCTTTGGCCAGCCCTATGTTGTACGGGGAGATGATGCCAGGACAGGGCCCACCCTGGGCCTCTGAGCTCTGTGGTCTTTACCATATCCTCCTCCATAACAGTGCAGCCCCACATGCCACAGACCCCTTCCCTCACACCCCTAATCTCAGCATCCGATTTCTACTCTGTGTACCTGGCCTCACCAGGGAAGGGAAGTCGAGCTCTGATTGGTTCATTTCCTTCCCTGTTGTGAAGCTGGGCTGAGGTGGGGCTCAGAGTTGGGGTCATGCTGGATTGGGCTGGAGTAGGTGACATTGGGCTGGGTGGGTCTGGTTTGGGATTGGGGTTAGTATCATCTGTGCTCTTCTGTGGGTGTTCTGTGAGGGAGGCAGGTGGTATCCACTACATCTCAGGATGCTGTCCCTGAATGTGGTGGAAACCTGTCCCAGACTTACCACAGGTACAGAGCACAGCAAGGGCCACTAGCAGGAGGGTGCTGCTTCCCTTCATGGTGGCAGTCTCAAAAGCTACCTAGGCAAGACACCAGGCTTTTATGCCTTAGCAGGTGGCACCTTGCCCAGGGGCAGGCCTGTCCTGTCCATCAGGACCCAGCAAGTGAGCTGGGGCCAGGCACATCCACTGGGTGCCAAGCAGTGCTAGGCTCGGGACAGCAGCAAGGGTTTTTAGAAAATGAGTTTGGGTGAGTAGGAGTGAGACCCAAGTGTGCTGAACCCAGGAGAGGGGCCCTGTGCATTGCATGAAGTGGAGCGGTGGGGCCAGACCCAAAGGCCTTTAGTCACACTATGCCTTGAGGCTGTAGTACTGTGTCTGCCCTTTAGGAGTGGGCGTCTCCCCTCCACGCTGCTCAAATGAGTGGCAGGTAGGAAGGGGACAGAGGCATGGGGGGCTCAGTGCCACAGGAGGCTCAAAGCAGGCAGCAGCATTCAGGGCAGGGAAGGGGGCCTGAGAGGCTCTGAGGGGCCTGGTCACAGCAGGAAATGAGGCAGGGCCATGGGTGACATATCCCTCTTCAGTGGCTAGCCAGTCAGGTACTGGTCTCAGTGCACATTACAGTAAAACAGGCTGGAAAACCAGGACCCTAAGCCAAATTGTCCCAGAACAGCTGTTTCTGAGGGGCTTGAGTCTAGCACTTCCACTGTGATCTGGTCCCTTGCCTCCTGTCCTCTGCTGCCACCTGGTGTCTAGTGGCTCCTGTGGGAACCTGGCTTGCTTCCCCACAGGGGTGTCTGTTCAGAGCTGCCCAACCCAAATTCTACCATCGTACCACCAGAGCGAACCTTATCATGTCCAAGTCCTTGTCTGGCCAGCTGACCTTCATCCTCCTGGTCCTGAGTATCTCCTGGCTGGACATAGACCCCAAAGCCTGCTCTATGCCCCTTGAGCACAGTCCCTGATATCAGTTGTTCCTGCCTTCAAGACCCCTGTTTATAGTGAGTCTTCTCCAACCCCTTTGCTAGCATAAAATTAAATGCATAGATGATGTAACCCACTTACACATGTAATTCCAAAAATATAGGAGAAATGATGTGTAATGAAGTCATCTGTAACAACCCTGTGGGTGAGAGGTGCCCAGCAGAGCTGGCCTACTCCCTACTGCTATGGAGGCACTTGGGGAGGTTTCTGAGCACTGGCTCTGGAGTCCGCCCTTGCTGGGACCAATGGTGCAGGGCCCCCAGGGCATGGGTCTGGACATCTGTGGTTCTGAAAACCTTCAGAAGATTCCAGCATATAGACCTGGTTCTATCAGATGGTCTGACCTAGCATTTGTCCCTTTTCTCTCTGTTGTCCTCCATGAGAACTGCAGATGGCTTCCCTTTGTGGCATCCAGGTTGCTCTTTTTCTTCTTCTTCAGTTCCAGCCCTGGAGCAGTACATGCTGTTTGACATTGCTTCTGTGGCCCTTCTTGGCACTGGCAGCCACGGATCTCTGACAGTCTCACAGAACTGCTGAGCACCAGTGTATCTCTACTCTGTCTTTGCTCACTCCTCTGGTATCATTTGCTAGTGAGCCATTGTCCACATAATCCATCTAACACCCCACACCTTCACCGTTGGCCCACTCCGCCTGCTTCAGTCACTGCAAGGTTGTTCTTTAGTCCTGGACAATTCTGATACTGCCCACCTTCCACATTTTCATGTCAAGCACTCCCTCTGACCTTCTCATCTCTGGGCTTGCTCTCTTGAATGCCTGAGGCCAGCAGTTGTTTGGACCCATGCACTGTTCCCAACCCATGTCTCATTTGTTGGACGATCATGGCAATCACACCCTACCTCATCCCTCCTCTTCTGCTTCCTTTCCCTTGCTTCTTCAGAAGAAGAGTCTGTCTCTCTTGGTACACAGAATGTGGCTGAGCAACCACCTGGCCACCCTCTCTTCAAGACTACAACCTTGGATGGGTCCTTAAGTGCTAGATTTCCTCAGGGGTATCTTCTCATACCCTGGAGATGGCTCCTTGTCATATTCCCTGGGCTGGCTCTCTCTCCCTCTCCCTCTCTCTCTCCCCCCCCCCATGGCTCTTATTTCACTGAGACATGGAAGTGATCAGAAAAATACCATGTAAACCCATCATCAGGCTTACCACTTTCCTTCATTTTTTCCTGCATTTATTCTGAAGCATCTTTTTCATATTTCCTCATGTTATAAGAGATGATCTGTCAACCAGGCATGGTGGCCCATGCCTGTAATCCCAGCATCCTGGGAGGCCAAGGCAAGATTGTGAGTTCAGGCCCAGCCTGGGAAAATTAGCAAGTTAGCAAGACCTTGTATCAAAACAAACAATGTGGCAGATGTAGCTCAGTGTGTAAAGGCCCTGTGTTCAATCCTTAGTGCAGGGTGGGTGGGTGGGGACATCTGTCTTCACACTGATTGATGGCCAATCCTCTTGTCACTACATTTTATCACTTCCCTCTGAATGGGGACTTTGTCTCATCTTTCTGCAGCACCAACTTCTCTCCTGGGCCCTTTTTTTTTTTTTTTTGTGGGTACCGGGGGGTCGACCTCAGGACCTCGCGTGCCAGCAGGCGCCCGTGCCGCTGAGCGATATCACCGGCCCCTTTTTCGTATGTGGGTTCCGGGAGTCGAACTCGGGCCCTCGCGCTTGCCGGGCAGGCGCTTAAGCCGCTGAGCCATCTCACCGGCCCTCTCCTGGGCCCTTATCATCAGTATGTACTTCATGCTACCACATACCCACTTCAAGCAGCACAAATGCCCCTCCTCAACACAGTATGGGGAATCCATGTGGCTTCTTCTTCCCTCCCTTCACTCTTGCTGTCATGAGTGTTTGAATCTTGTGTTGAGATGAATCTAGGTTGGGATTTGGCTTTTGAATCTAGGTTGGGATTTGGCTAATGAGGGGCACCAGCAGATCAGAGGAAGGGGTGGATGGATTTAGGACCCACTGATTTTCTATACATGGGTCTTTTTTGGGTGGAAAATAAAGGCAAGCTGTTCTATCCATTTATAAGTTATCTGGTTATAATTTTTGCAGGTGTGCAAATACAGTATACTTGTTCAATTATGGAATGTATCATAACAATTTGCACAAGTTCTGTTTGTCTAGTTTTCTAACATTTGTTTGTGTCCTGTGACCTTATCTGCTTCAATGAAAAACACTTTGCATTCCACTCTTGCATGGAAATGTTAAGATTATTAAAATACTGGAGATATAAGCCAAATAAGTCAGACCATCTAATTTATGTTGTTAAAGAGTTGGGACAAAACTGGCTTTTTTTTCTTGCAGAAACACAAAAAGTTCATTCTGTAGTTGAATTTTCCTAATAGAACTTCTCGTCTGATAACCATCATATTTAAAAATGTACTAGCAGTTTTCAAGTAGTTTCCATATTATCACTAAAGAGTTCATCTCAAGATTAAGGCATTAGTTTATATGGAAGTCATGATAATACTACATCTCTGAGTACACAGTTTGGGTCAGCTGGAACCTCTGTAGCAGCAAGGCTGAAACATTTCCTTCAAGATGGAAATGTTGAGCTGGGGATATAGCTCAGCAGCACAGCACCTGCCTGGCAAGCACAAGATTGTGAGTATGATTCCTGGTACAAAAAAAAAAAAAGAAGAAGGAAATGGTGGTGGACTGACTTAGAGTTTCATTATTTAGGAAACTGCTCAAGAATTTCCCTCTCATAGTAGCTGTGCCATCAGAACACAATGCAAACCTAACCTTCAACCACATCTATTTTGCAATGTAATGCTGCAGAGTTTTATGTGGTTCAGAGCTAGGAGTTTCATTGGCAGTGAAGCTAAATCTCTCCTTTCAAATCACCATAGTCTTCAAATCACACATGCTGAAAGAATTGGCATATTATTAATAACTGGTGAGATGGCTCAGCGGCGTAAGTGTCTGCCTGGCAAGCGCGAGGGCCTGAGTTTGACTCCTGGAACCCACATACGAAAAAAGGGCCGGTGATATCGCTCAGTGGCATAGGCGCCTGCTGGCGCGCGAGGTCCTGAGGTCGACCCCCGGTACCCACAAAAAACAAAACAAAACAAAACATAACAAAACAAAACAAAACAAAAAATCCCTGAATCAATCAAGTTGCAGTGGGAAATAGTCTGCTAGATTCATGTGTCCTGTGAGTTGTCTACTATTTCACTTGCCAGTTACTTGACACATGGATCTATGGTGTCTGAGCTGCTTCCTGTGCCACAAATTTACCTGTTTTCAAGAAGTGTCTTCAATACTTCAAGGCTCTGAGTCACTCTTTCACCACTGTCTCAGTGATTGGAACCCTTGTTGACTCTTTTTCCTGCAAAGGGGAGACCCTTCTGCGCTGCCTGGGCCATTGTCATTGATCCTGAGTGCCCCCTGCTGGTTCTGAGTGGCCCTACAGGGAGGTGTGTGTGTGGCTTCACACTGGGTCCCCTTGAGATTCTTTCACACAGTATACACAGCTGTGTCCTCAGGGGTCCCAGAGTTCAGCTGCAGGGAGAACAGGTTCTTGGATGTGTTTCTGGAAGATCTAGGATCCACTCCTAGCTATGGGACATAATACATATTTCTGTGACAGCATGTTCAGATAGTCACTGTCTTCTGCTGGGGCTGTTGGATGCAATGACAGCAGGAACCACTGGTAGTGGAGAATCCAGAGGCCATGCAGGGTGGGAGAGGGTCTGCACTGGCTTCACCAGCCCTGTGCCCGACCTTTGCACTTGCACCTGGGACAGGACATCTGGGGACAGACTCAATGCTAACTAAATTGTGAATGTCAGTCACAATTTCCAATTTGCCCATTTTAGAGATATACGAGACAGTGACAGGATAAGACAGCTGCCATGAAAGCCGATGAAAATCCACAATACTCTCATGACTTACTGAATGAGGCCTGTGGCTCTAGTGGAATCCAAACTACAGTATAGAGGTGCTGCCCCTGGACACCCAATATCTATTCTTCTTTCTTTAACCTGATTTTGGCTGCTTCAAATGCAGACTGTATTACCCATAGTTCATTGCAATTAGGGGTGGTCAGGTGAAGTGGTATATGTGACTTCCGGGAAGGTTTGTTGTTTGTTCATTTGTGATACTGGGGATTGAACCAGAACCTTCACACTGAGCTGTATACCCAGCACTTTTTATTTAATTATTATTATTATTATTTCTTTTTTGAGACAGGGTCTCACCGTATAGTCCAGGCTGGCCTCAAACTCATGGCAGTCATTCTGCTGCAGCCTCCCAAGTGGTGGGATTACAGTCATGCACCACCATGCCCAGCTTATTTTTAATTTTGAGACAGAATCTTGCTAAATTGCTAAATTGCCCATGTGAGGCTCAAACTTGTGATCCTCATGTCTCAGATTCCCAAAGTGCTGGGATTAGAGGCGTGCAACACTGTGCTTTGCCCCAGGAAGTACTCTTAAAGAACAAGGGTGCACTCATATTTGTTCTAGCTGTCTGCTTAATGGCTAGAATGCAGACAGATGGCTGGACCAAAGACACCTACCTTGGACCATCAGGAGAAAGTGGTAAAGGAGACAGAGCCAGAAGACAGAAGAAACCCAGATCACTTCTGAGAGTAGAGCTGTTCCCTGCTTGGGTAGCTTCATTCACGTGTGTGTGGGGGCAGGAGTTTGTATTTTTCTTCACTGGTAAGCCCAATTGTGGTGGACTTACTTGATCTTTCAATAATGCTAGGAGTATAGCTCTCTAAATATAAGCTGCAAGGGGGGAGTGAGGAAGGACAGAGGGGCCAATCCAAGTGTACAGCCTCCCGTTAACTACCTTGATCCTCTCTATTCATCTTCTCTGTGGCCAGGGCCTGTGAATCTGTCTTAGTCATTTTCCTCATCACAGGGACAAAATACCTGACACCTGCAACTTAAAGGAGGAGAGATCTATTTTGGCTCTTGTTTCAGAAGTTTCAGTCCTTACATGGTTGGGGGCATGGTGGAAGGGCCTGTGCAGAGGAAAGCTGCTCCGGTCATGGACGCCAGGAAGCAGAGAAGGGAAGAGCAAGGGAGGGAGATGCACCATTCTATATTGCACCCCCAGTGACCTGCCTGTTTGGCCAGGCCCCACCCTAACAGCAAGTCAGCTCCTGTGGCCACCAAACTCCTGCCTTTGGGAATCAGAAACCCACCAATAACCAGGTCTTCTTTGGTGACCTGACCATTTCTTGGTAGTACTGGAAACAGCCTGGAAGGAGCCAATGGGGACAGGAATGGAATGGTGAGGCATAAAATATTGCATTAAACATTTAGGAATCTGGATATATTGTCATTTCTATTAAAAATTCTAAAAGGTGCACTTTCACCTAAAACATTTTGCAAGGAACTTTGTGGCTCCTTAGGTGTCTTTGCCAGTAAGTATTATGGGGAATGTGAAAAAGGTTACAGTCTAGAAAATTTGCAAAATACAAAGCAAAGCTTTTAACATGCTCTTTTGTTCCCAAGAAGGAAAATTCCAAGTTTCTGCAATTTTATGTGAACATGGGTCCACTTTGACGAAGAATAGCTCACAGTGTGGAGGTTATTTTAATTGTAAAAGAAATTTTAAAAACTTACATTTCTAATACTAGTGTATTTCTAACACTACTCAAGGATAAGACTAAAAAGCACAGCCTGTTCCCGTAATTAAAAAGCTACAAAACTTAATGAGCCTTAGCATTCCAGGTGCCAGCTGCAAGATAAGTGTAAATCAGCCAGACAGTGATGTTTTGCTTACTTTCAAGTCCCAAAGACTTATCACTTCAAGGACAGCTCGACTCAGTCTAAGACAGTGATTGATTCCTCCTGTTCACCTTAGCCTTGACCTCCCTGTTATAAGATAAAAAGCCCCCAGTTAACTTGCCTGAACCAAACCTGCCTAGCAATATATGTAACCAACTGTAAAATATCATGTTATCTGCCTTTTGTATTTCCTTTTGAATACCTATATAAAAAACTACCCCACCCTGAGACAGCACTGATGATTTGGAAATGAGATTCCCATCAGTCCAGTAGCGTAATAAACCTGTTTGCCTTCCAAAGTTCCTCTGGTGCCATGTCTTCCATCTGGTCTGTTCCTAAATTCTGTAACAATAGGACTTAGGGTCCTATGAAATGCATCTTGAAAAAATGATACTTCCATTCTTGGATTGTTCTGGAGAGCTGATCCAAAGAAAACTTGAATACGACTTTGACACATACAAGTAAATGGCACGGCCAGATACTTTTTTGGAGGTTGATCAGCACGCTATAGATTGAGGATGCAGTCCAAATTGGAGTTCTCATTGTTGCATCAGGTTTGAAAGAACTCTTTTGGCATGTACTGCTCTTTGTCATGGTATACAGAGGAATGCTGTATTGAGGGTCCCTGAAACATAGAGGGGAAGAAATGTCTTGGATCATCCAGACTACCCCCCACCCAAGATAACTCATATCCCTTTTCCAGCTTTCACTAAAGCCCTGTCCTGAAGTAAAAAAACTTTTTTTGTGGCTTCTCCAACCCACACTAGGACATTCACACAAGAACCACAGGGTTCTGTAAACAGACTGTTATGATTTGGATCTGGCACAGCTTCCCAAGGCTCCCGTGCTGAGGGCTTGTGGCCAGTGCAGCAGTGCCCAGAGCCAGTGGGGCTTTTGAGAAGTGATTGGATCATGAGGGCTTTGACTTCATCGATGGATTAATCCATTGGTGTATTCATAATTTTATGAGCTATTAGGAGGTGATAGAAACTTAAAGGGGGGACTAGTTGAGTGGAGTGGGTCCTTGGGGACATACCTTTGGGGCTGTATCCAAAGAGGACTCCTTCCTCTTTGGTTTTCTCTCTCTGATGCTTGGCTGAGCTCTGGCTCTGCCACACCCTCCCCATCATAATGTTCTGTCTAAGAGCAATGGAGACAGCTGACCATAGACTGAAACCTTTGCAATTGTGAGCAAAAACAAGCCTTTCTTCCTTTAAGTTATTTTATTCAGGTATTTTGTCACAGCTGTCACAGACATGATAGCTGACTAACACACAGCCCAAAGTATTTTCCTGAAAAATCTATGTTGTTTGGCATTATCTTCAGAGGAACAGAGTCAAAGGGTTGATCCAGAACCATACTGGAAACCTTGCTAAGCCAATTGGCTGAAGTAGGAACAATGTTAAATAGCTTCCCCAAAGATCTTTATGAAGGATAATGAATATTTATAAAACAGAATGGCTTTTCTGCCAGTCTGACAAGAGAAAAGAAAAATAATTGTGGACAGCCTCTTTCTAAACAGTCAGCCACTGAGGGAAACTAGGAGTTATTTTTAAAATTAAATTTATTGGTACATTTTAGATATACATAATGTTCATATTCATCATAGGAAATTTGTACCTGTGTGTGATATACTTTGATTCGGTTTTTCCCAATCCCCTTTGACATGGCTAAAGTGACACCATTTTGATTTGAGGACTCCATTTTAAAATAGTTAACCTTTAGATGAACTTACTCTTCACCCCCTCCCTTTTTAGTAGCCATAAAACCCACAAGGGAAGAACAAATGGTTATAGCAAACATGAGCCATGCTGACTTTGACCACATCCTGTGTGATAAACAGACCAGATGTTTTTTTTTTTTTTTTTTTTGTGGGTACCCGGGGTCAACCTCAGGACCTCACGCGCCAGGAGGCGCCTGTGCTGCTGAGCGATATCACTGGCCCTTTCTTTGTATGTGGGTTCTGGGAGTCGAACTCGGGCCCTTGCACTTGCCAGGCAGGTGCTTACGCTGTTGAGCCATCTCACCGGCCCATGAGACCAGATGTTTAAGCAGGATCCTGTGATAAATCTTGTTATGTCCCTGTAAAATTCCAGGAAGGAGATTGGTGCAATGTGGTTGCTATGGAAATGGAGGAACTTGTTAATGTATAAAAACTCTTCAGAACAAAGACTCAGGCCTGATGTCTTAGCTGAGGCTGAACATCATCCACCGGCTAATAAAAGCTCCCTTGTGTCTGTACTCAGTCTCCATGAGTGTTTCTCATTAATTTTGCCATAATACCTTCAATCCCTCTTCCCTTCCTTATTTACAAAGCTTTTGTTTCCATTTTATCCTTTTTAAATCATTTTTCTTCTTTTTCCCTTCCTTCCTTTCCCCCTTGCCCACTCCAGTTCCTCTTTCCTTTTGAATAATTTCTTCCCACTTCACAATATCTATTGTACATTTTGGTCCTTATTTACTCTTTCAGTTTCTCACACCAGGAAGACAATGTGATATTTACACATATTGGTGTGATTTATTTCGCTTAAGAGTATGGTCTCAAAAAAAAAAAAGAGTATGGTCTCAAGTTACATTCATTTACCTATAAATATCTCAAATTTATCCTTCTTTATGGCAGAGTAGTACTCCATTGTATAAAAAAAACCACATCATTTTTATCTATTCTTTGGTTATGGGCATTTGGGTTGTTTCCAAGATTTGGCTATTACAAACTGTGCTGCTATGCACACCGGTGTGCATGTATCGCTGTGGTATGATGTTTGTACTTCTTCTGGGAAGATACACAGAAGGGGAATAACTGGGTCAAATGGGACCTCTAATCCCAGTTTTTTGAAGAATCTCCATACTGATTTCCACAGTGGTTGCACCAGCCTACACTCACACCAACAGTGGAGAAGTGTTCCTTTTCCCCCACATCTCCGGCAGCATTTGTTATTGGTTGATTTCTTGATGGTAGCCATTCTTTCTTGAGTGAGATGGAATCTCAGCATTGTTTTAATTTGCGTCTCTCTAATAACCAGTAATGTTGAACAAATTTACATATATTTATTTGCCATTTGTACTTCTTCATCTGAGAAGTGTGTATTCATCTCAGATGCCCATTTTTGGATTGGATCTTTAAATTTGGGTGTTTGCATTTTTTCAATCATTTATATGTTCTAGATATAAGTTCTTTGTATGAAGTACAACTGGCTAAAATTTTTTTCCCACTATGTGGGTTGTCTTTTCTCTCTGTTGGTGAAATGTTTTGCTGTGAAAAAGCTTCTTAATAGGATGAGATCCCAGTTATTGATTCTTTGTATTATTTCCTGTACGAGTGGGGTTTTGGTCATTGAAATCTTTGCCTACACCTATGTCTTCAAGAGTTCTGCCTACTCTCTCTTCCAGCAGATTTAGATTTTCAGTTTTAACATTTAGATGTTTGATTCATTTTGATTTTTAGTTTACTGCATGGTGATAGACATGGATCTAGTTTTAGTCTTTGGCATGTGGAATGCCAGTTTTTCCAGCCCCATTTATTAAAGAGGCTATCTTTCTTCCAGTGAAGGTGTTTGGCTCCTTTTTCAAAGATAAGATGCCTGAGTGTGTTTGGAGTTGTTTCTGCATCTTCTAGTCTGTTCCATTGATCCTCAGATCTGTTTTTTTTTTTTGCCAGTACCATGCTGTTTTTATTACAGTAGCTCTGTAATATAATTTCAAGTCAGGAATTGTAATGCCCCCTGCCTTGCCTTTGTTGCCATGAATTATTTTTGCTATTCTAGGTCTCTTCTGGTTCCAAATGAATTTTAGGAATGTTTTCTCTAGTTCTGTGTGGTATGCTAATGGTATTTTGATTGAGATTGCCTTAAATTTGTATAACAATTTTGGGAATATTGCCATTTTCACTATGTTGTTTCTTCCTACCCACGAGCAAGGGAAATGTTTCCATTTTCTGATATCTTCTTTGATCTCCTTTTCAGAGTACTATAATTTTCTTTTTTTTTTTTTGTGGGTACCAGGGGTCGACCTCAGGACCTTGTGCACCAGCAGGCACCTGTGCCACTGAGCGATATCACCAGCCCTTTTTTCATATGTGGGTACCGAGAGTCGAACTCAGGACCTCGTGCTTGCCGGCAGGCGCTTATGCTGCTGAGCTATCTCACCGGCCCTATAATTTTCAATGTATAGATCTTCTGCTTCCTTTGTTAGATTGATTCCTAAGTATTTCATTTTTTTGGATACTATTGTGAAGGGTGTAGTTTCCCTAATTTCTCTCTCTGCGAGTTTGTTATTTGTGTACAGGAAGGCTATTGATTTTTGAGCATTGATTTTGTATCTGGTTAAACTACTGAATTTGGTTTTTAAATCTACAAGTCTTTTGGTGGAGTTTTTGGGGTCTTCTATGTAGAGTATCATGTCATCTGCAAATAGTGATAACTTAACTTCTTCCCTTTCTATCCTTATTCCTTTTATTTCTTTCTCTTGTCTAATTGCTCTGGCTAATAGGAATCTGGGAGTTTTATGACAAAGAATCAGGTTTGATGAAGAAGAAGAAACAGGGAATGTCAATGTGCAGAACATTTCCACTGGGCAAAAGGAGGAAATTCTGGTGTTCTAGTGCACAGCAAGGCAACTAGAGTTAATATTGTGCATATATTTCAAAATAGCTAAGAGATGATTTTAAATGTTCTCACCACAAAGAAATGATAAATATTTGAGGCGATGAAAATGCTGATTACTCTGATTTGATCATCCCACAATGTACACTTGTATTGAAACATATTATATCCCATATATGTCTGCAAGTATTATTTATCAATTAAAATAAAACAAACAAAAAAGAATTGGAGACACAAAGGACACATTTTGTTGGCTTGAATCCAGATGGGTCTTTATCTCAAGGTTTCCTTAAGGAGACTTCTGACCAGTAGGACCATGTGGACAACCTTTGTGGTTGGACACACCTTCCCCCTAAATGCTTGGCTATTTCCCGCTACATGGTCTGCTGCATCCTGTGCTGTGGCAGAGCCAAAGCTCATGGCAGCCAGGAATAAGAGAGAGAAAAAACTTCCCAGGACAATGTGAGTGCCCCCTGATAACAGAAAATGCAGATTCAGGCATGTGAGTGAATAAAACTCACACAGCAGGCAGCAGCAGACATGACATCCCTGGAGGTATGTACAGGCACAAAAGCATAGTCAAACGATTCCATCTCTACTCTTGCTATCTTACCAAAGCAGGACTTTTTTCCTTTAGTCATGCCAGAAAAATCAAACAACTATTTTATGAAACTAAGATAAATTTTATGATTCAAATGCCCTTGTTAGGAAGAGCCACAGGAACAATTACTTCAGAACTGTTTTTCCTTATTGAAGAGCAACATGCCTCCAGATCAGGGGATGGTGGTCATGCCTGGAAGCTGTGGCTGGAGCTTCATGTGCCTTTCTTTGCAGGGGTTCCTTTGTTTTTGCTAGAAAGGGCCTGAGTCTGCCCACTGGCCTGAGAAGGACTGAGGCCATGGGACCCTCTGCTATCCCACAAGCCTGAGGTGGTAGGCTCAGCCTGCTCTGGGAGTGCTCAAGAGGTGGCCAGTTAGCCACTTGCCAGCCTGTGCATTTACCCAGTAAAGTCAACACAGAGTTGTGAATGGCTCATCTATGCAAAACAGTATCATTTTTAATAATACTTCTCAGACTGAATAATTATATTTCTAGTTGTTAAGTAAAACCACACTATCCATCACATTCACATAGTTGATTAGAATTATCCTGGATTGTGTCATTTAGTGTGGATTTAATTCACATACTTTTTTGTTTTATTGGGGCAGAACATACAGAACAATGAGTTTATACTTTTTTTTGCTTTCATGTGTTTAAGTGACACTCTAATAATAATATAAGTTGACCCTGGGTTTTCTCTCCATTTAAGATGGAGCTCTGTGCCTTATTCAAGGTGGGGAGGCACTCACATAAAGGAAAAACTTGAGGTGACTATCTTGGTCACTGAAGTCCATGCAGCCAGTGGCCCCTGCCTGAGGGACACCCCAGGACTAGCACTAGAAGGAGTTCATGAAAGTGCTAAGCAAACAGTAGGCCACAGAGCAATCTCAGTTCTTACTTTCCAACCACACTGGTGTGTGCAGGGTACATGTGGAGGGTGGAGAGGACAGTCCAGTGAAATAAGATATGTTGTGCATGCTATTGTTTTCTCTGCTACTTAGGTTTCTGCTTCTGAACTTTTAGCCATCACAGACACTGAGTGGCTGAATAGCTTGGGACAAAGGGAAGTGGGTGAGAGGGAGGGAGGCCAGAAGGCCCAGGTCCCAGAAATAACACTGTGTGTGGGCTCCACCCCCAGAAAGGAAGCAAGGGAAGAAAGGCAAGAAGCAAGTTGGAGGACAGAGATAGGATGGCATAATCACAGGGAAAGGCATAATCTGAGATGAGCACTGGGGGACAAGACCAGGTTGTTTGGACAACTGGGACCTTCCCAGGTACAGCTTTGGCCTGGCCTTCATGTGCTGATGTTGTGGCTACAGAACTCTTAGCCGCTGAACTTTCATGTTGTTTTCAGTTATTAAAAAAAGACAGGGCCAGTGATATACCTCAGCAGCATAAGCTCCTGCCTGGCAAGTGTGAGGTCCTGAGTTCGACTCCCAGTACCTGCATAAAAAAAAAAGACAAGAGGATGCAAGTGGGCCACACCCAGTGTCCCAGGAGCCCCTCCTGCCTGTCTGGAACCTGCCCCCTCCCCAGCTCTCCCCCCAGCTCCCTTCCCAGGCCATCCCCAGTATTCCCCCACCCCACCCTTGGTTTCAACCCTCCCTCGCCTCAGACAGCCCTGGCCCCAGCCCTGCCCACTCCCCAGTCCTCTTCTCACCACAGCCATGCCTTCTCCCAGGCCCCATCCCCAGTGCTTCCTCCCTGATGCCCCTGCCCCCAAGCCCCTGCTTCCAGGAGGAAACTGTGTGCCCAGCTGGTGCTTGGGTTCCTCCTCTCTTAAGCATTTGGTGGTAGCCCTGGGGGTTGGGGTATTATAGACAGCTAAGTTAGGTAGAAATATTATAGATAGGCAGGACTGGGCCCTAGAAGGAGTTAGTGCAGTAAATAAGAACGCATTACAACTGTGGCTGGAGGTGCATTTGTTGAAGGCCAGGCCTCAAGATAAAGATGGAATGACTGGACACCTCCCTGAGGTATAAACAATACACTATAATTGATATTACCTGGTTCAATAAAGTTTAGATAGGAATCAGTCACCTAGGTGGGTGACCAGGACCTCCTGCCTCATTTCTTCTAAAAAAGGTCCTATTCTTTCCATGTACACTTGCTATGTGACTTGCTTCCCCACTGGAGCGATATTACCTAAGTGACTACACTTGTAATCTTATTGGTTGATCATAGTTTTGTCATTGTACCCATCTCATGATTTTGCTCTATAAAACTTGCTTTGAGAAGTGGGCTTATTGGCAACCCATTTTCCAGGTCCCCTCCTGTCTCTCTCAGGAGCTGTCTGTCCCTCAGTAAAATTTCCTACTGTTAACCTCCATTGTTCCTTAGAATCCATTCTTCAATTTTGGGGAACATGAACCCGGTGTATCTGATATCTAGCAGGTTGGGAGTTATAATATTTCCCTTATATCATTTGGAGGTCCTATATCAGTGTGGCTGCCCTAGGACTGCTCTCCAGTTTTAACTGAGCTCAGAACTGGGAAGCTGCTCACACAGACTCCTGTTGAAGGGTGTCTCCCCTAGCACTGTGGAAAGGTCCAATTAGACCACAAGACTGAAGAAAAGAATTTGGTTTTCACATCAGATTAGTTCAGAACTTAAGCATTCTTTGAAACCAAAGTTTTAACATTCACCCCACTTCTGACCATGGCCAAAAGACTAAAAACCAAAACAAACAAAACAAAACCCAAAAAACCCCACATATATGGGGTTTAAAAAAAATAAAGGTCTACTAAAATTTTAAAACTATTTCATTCCTGCAGAATTATTATAGAAGGTATTCTAAAGAACTCTTATTGGTCTTTTTTGTATTTTAGAAACAGTTCTTTATGATGTCAAACAATCCTGTGTGTGAGGAACCACTCAGACTGAGTCAAAGGTCGGGGCATGTAAGGACACTTCTGGACAGCCCTGAGGACAAGACCTTATTGTCAGCAAAGGCACACATTGGGGCATAATTATATAACCATGACTTAGCAGTGGACAACTAGGCATGTAGTGTGAGGCCAGCATGTAAGAATGTAAATAGGTGATAACAACCTGTCTAAAAAGTATACAATAAAGATGCAGGTGGCACTTATGCTCTGCTCTGCTCCATGCTGGCTGCTGTTGTTGCTGATGTCTTGCACTTGTGTATTCTTTAACCTGGAGACCTCGCCAATGAAAATCTCCCCTGGGCCCACCGAGAGGGCTGACACTGTGGTAATTCTATACTCATGAGTGCATGGAGCTCGTAGACTTGCAGAACAGCTATTATTTTACCGTGAGTTCCCATGATAATGCAGATCATTTATGACCATTGTTTCAGGCTTTTCTTGTGCTGCCCAGGCTCTTCCACTGAGCTGCACCCACACCCTGCCCCTTCATCTCCCATCTTGGGAGCGGGGAAGAAGCACAAGGGAGGGCCAGTGACTCACAGCCTTCTCTGCTCTCCACAGGGCTGCTCCTGTCACTCAGCTTCACAGAAGCAAAGATACCTCAGCCAGCAGAGGAGGAAGAAGGAGCTGTCAGGGTCAGAATGCAGTGCCTGGCTGCAAACACCAGGGACCAGGCCAAAGGGAGAGACCTGGCAAGACAAGTGTGCCCTTCCGCAAAGGGAGCCCAGATTCTAAGTTAGTAACTTAACCACTTGCCCTGAAAACTGAGCACATTATTTAAAGATTATGGTTTGTACTCATGCATCTGTAACAAAAAAATTAAAGTTTTAAATTAAAAAATTAAAAATTTAAAAGTCTACAAAGTGTTGTCACTAAACAAGAACAGTACTTATATCTTTATGACTGTTAAATCTAAATTGCGTTTGAGTAAGTATGAAAGTTATGCAAAAACAAGGCAGGAGATGAGGGCATGGTGATGTGGCTGGAGCCATCCGGCATGACCTCCCCACTGAAGTGCCTTGTTAACCAGGGCACTTAGCAGCAGCTCTTGAGCTGACAGATCAAGCCCAGTCCTGTACCAGGTATGGATCTTTTGACGACATGCTGAACTTGGCACTTGATATCAATCTGCTGACATGGGACCCTGATACCAATCCTCTAGCATGTGTTCAAGTGGGACTACCTGGATCAACTGTCAAAGAAGAACAAAAGGATGGCAGGCACTGGCTTTGGCACCACTGCCCATTCTGCTTGAGGGACATATGATCTCTTTTTCCTTCCAAGCACCTTTTTTTTTCCTTTCCTTTTATTTTTTGTGCTTTTCCCTTTCTTCTTATTTTTGCCCTAAAAGAAGTGTTAATCTTTCACATCACCAATTGTCCAGACCAGTTCATTGAATGGGACAGTAAGACCCTGGAAAACATTGTTGGTCCCTACAACAGCTAATAACAAAAAGGCCATAAGCTAAGTCCTTGTTTTCCCTGGGGAATCTCACCTGCCACCATACCTCTTCAGGCCCCCAGCCATGACAAATGCAAGTAAACATTTGAACATGTGGGAAGCAAAACCTAGGATAAGGGATGACTTTTGCACTGTTTTGTAGCTAATTATTATTAGTGGAAAACATACATAAACCCAGAAATAGAACAAGTCATTCTGATGGGGAGAATTTCTTTTACTCTAAAAAAATTATAAAATAACTTTAGCTTTGGTCTCAGTCTAAGTTTTTTGTAATTAATATTGCCTTTATAATAAAATATTTAAAATAAAAGTAAAGACTGGGGATGTAGCTCAGTGGTACAGTGCTTGCCTGTCATGCTCCAGGCCCTGGATTCAAACCCCAGTGATATAGGAGAAATACAACTCCCAACCTGTTAGATGTCAGATGTGTTGAATTTGTGACCCCTGAAATCAAAGAATGAATTTTAAGGAACAATGGAGGTTAAGAGTAGGAAAGGTTTATTGAGTGATAGCTCCTGAGAGACAGGAAAGGTCTCAAAATTAGTTGCCACTGATGTCCTTTGTCAGGGGTAATTTATACAGCAAAGTCACAATGTAGGTACAATATGGGCCAAACTACCACCAACCTGTAGGATTACAAGTATAGCTGCTTAGTTTATATTGATCCAATAGGGAAAGGAATCCGGTAGCAAGGGTACATGTAAAGATCAAAGGGATTTTTGGGAAGGGATGGGTCTGGATGCTCTGGATAGCTGGACTTCCTAGACCAGGTGGTGCTAATTATAGTATAATTCTAAATTACTGCTGATCCCTTAGGGAGGCATGTAGCCCTGGCCACTGCATCTTTATCTTGAGGCCTGATCTTCAGATGTGCTTCCAGCCACAATTTCTATGTCTTTATTCTACCTGCTGACTTCCTTGAGAGCCCAGTCCCTCTCTGACTATATATTAATTTCTATCTAACTTAGCTCCCTATAATAGCTTCACAAAGACATTAAACAATTAACATTAACATTAAAACATTAAAAGTCAATTATAGTTGTGTGGAATTCAATGGTGAGGAAATAAAGGATGAAATGTGATAAGACATCTTATGCATAAATAAAAGAACCTAAAAAAAAAAACAGAACAACTACTCCATTTGTTCCTCTCTCCTCCAATAAGCAAGAGAAGCAGAGGTGGCCCTGAGCTTGACAGACAGGAGAGCACTGTTTGCCCTGGCTGACTTGAAGCCGGGAGATTCTGTACTGTTGTTTTCCTTCAAGAAAACCAGCTTGTTGGCAGCACAGAGACAAACAGTGAGTTGCCCTTCCCCAGCAGAAAAGACAGGAATAAGGTTTTCCTCTAGAAGTTAAATGAATAAACTCTACATCCAATAATTAGCCATCTGTGGATGTAAAACCAAGAGACGGCCATTAAAACCCCTAGAAGTAAAATCTAGGTGACCATGGACAAATATCTAGGGTGCAGAATGGGAATGTGGGGATGGCTAGGTAAGCAAAATGTAACGAATTATATTCTTGGGATAAAAAGGGGTGATCAAACTGGATTTCAGAATAGGGGACTACTACCAAGATAGGTGTGGTAACAGGACTATAATTCCAGCAATTGGAGGCTGAGGCAGGAGAATCATAAAATTTGAGCCCAGCCTGGGCCACATAGTTTGAGACCCTTTTTTTTTTTTTTTACATCATTTGAACAGGATTGAGAGTCCAGAAATAAACTCATAGATCCATGGTAAATTCATTTCTGACAGAGGCGCCAATGTAACTGAATGGAGAAAGAATAGTCTTTTCAATAAATGGACCATTGAATAGCAACATATAAAAAATGAAGTTGAACTTCTATCTCATACTATATACAAAAATTAACTCAAAATAGATCAAAGTTCTAAATATAAGAGAAAAAAACTATAAAACTCTTAGAAGAAAAAAAAGTAAATGTGATGTTGGATTAGGTAAAGGTTTTTTAAAGTCAAGTAACAAAAGAAAAAGTAGGTAAATTGGAGTTCATCAAAATTTAAAAACACAAAGCCAGGAATGTAACAGTGGTAGACAACTTACCCAGCATGCACTAGGCCCTGGGCTCCATCCCCAGTACTGAAAAAAAAATTAAGAACTTGTGTGCACTTTAAAGGACACTATAAAGAAAGTAAAAGGACACCCAGACTTCTAGTTTCTCATCTATCATATAAAGAGTTGAAAAGTCATCCTAAGAACAAGAGAAAAGTTTAATAGAAAATCAGCAACTCTTCTTAGATCCAGCAAAGAGGCAAGATCATAAGGCAAACTGCTGCCCCATAAGTTGGAGAGAGACAAGGAAGTAGAGACTCACTACTTAGTTCACTACTTAAGTAGAGAAACCCAAGAGTGGAAACCTCTGTGGTACAATTTTACCTGAGGTTTCAGTAGAGCCCAAGTACCCCATTGTAAAGGAACAAGCCTCCATTAGTCCTCACTGGTGATTTTGTCCCACTGAAAGGGGAGGACAGGAACTAGGATGCACAGGCTCATTAAAAGACAAGGGTGGCTCACAATTGCAATCCCAGCACTCTGGGAAATTGAGGCAGGAGGACTGCAAGTTTGAGCCCAGCTTAGGTAACCTAGCAACTTAGTGAGACCCTGTCTCAGAAAAAAAAAAGCTGGGATATAGCTCAGTGTGAAGGTTGTGGGTTCAATCTCCATTACTGCAAAACAAACAAACAAGCAAAAAACCAGTACTTAAGACAAGGACTAGAAGTTCCTCCTGTTCCCACATCTGACTAGCACATCAGTAGGGCTCTTGTTCAATAGGGGAGACAAAACCAAGAGCCCTAGAGGAAAACTTTAGCTTCTGATATCCCTAGCTACAGCAAATAGTAAAAACAGCTTAACTCCTAGAAAGATAAATATAAAATATCACACAAGACATTTTTAATCTTGTATCCTTTCACCTAGTACATAATATCTGGCTTTCAACAAAAAAGCATAAGGCTCCATAAAAGACAAAAATATACTGAAGAGATAAAGCAAGCATCAATACCAGACTCAGATATGCCAGAGATGCTGGAATACTCAAAGTGTGAATTTAAAGAAATATGATCGATGTGTAGTGGAGAGACAAAGGAAACTCTAGAAACACTAACAGAACTGAAGCACAACCTTGGGCTCACGAGTAGACTGACACCACCAAGGAGCATCAGTGCACTGCAGACACCAACAGATGCTTCCAAGGAGAAAGGCTGAAAAAGCCCACCCAGCATGTCCACAAACTGTGGACAATTTCAAAAGTCATAACACATACATAGTGAGAATACCAAAGAAGAAATAGAAAAGATACAGAGAAATACTTAAATTAATACTTGCCAAGAATTTTCCACAATTAATGACGGACATCAAACAGATTCAGGAAGCTCAGAGAACATCAAACATGATAAATACGAAAAAATTTACCCTTAAACATATCATATTCAAACTGCAGAAATCAAGGACAAAGAAAATCTTGAAAAAGTTTGGAAGAAAAAACACTATCTATGAAGGAGTAAGAATAAAAAATAATTTGAGCCGGGAAGGGTGGTAAACATCTGTAATCCCAGCCCTTGGGAGGCTAAAGCAAGAGGATTTCTGTGAGTTCAAGGCCAGCCTGTGCTACATAGTGAGTTAAAGACCAGCCTGAACTACATAGTGAGACCTGATCTCAAAAAAAGCAAACAAAACCCAACCAAACCAAAACAGTCGATTTATCTTCAGAAACTATGCAAGCAAGAAAAAAGTGGAGCAAAGTATTCTGTACCCAGAATGTTTATTTTTGAAAATCATTCTTGAAAAATGAAAGAGAAGTAACAATACTGTTCACAAACAATAATTAAGGATATTTGTCACTAGTTGACTTCTAAGAGATATTAAACAAAACTCTTTAAAAGAAGGAAATTGTGTAGGTCAGAAACTCAGATGTACATAGGGAAAGAGCAGAAGTAAATGAAGATAAAATAAAACTTTTCTTTTTCTTATTTGACCTAACAGATAACAGTTTGTTAGGAAAAAAAAAGTGACAACATGGTATCCCATGATTATAGTTTATGGGTAAATTACATGAATGTCAGCAATATTATAAGAGACAAAGGAAGGAATTACAACTTGGACTACCTGTGAAGGGGTATAGTGCTTTTGAAAAAAAACTTAGATTAAGTTCAGTGTGGTGTGCACACCTGCAATCTCAGCTACTCAAGAAGTGGAGGCAGAAAGATTGAAAGTTCAAGGACAGCCTGGACATTTTAGGAACACCTGTCTCTAAATAAAACTGAAAAAATCTGGTGCTTGGGTAGCATGTGTCAAGAGTGCCCCCCACAAAGAATTGGATTAGTTGTAAATGTACTCTATATTGCAAATTTGAGAGCAATCGGTCAAAAAACAAAGAAGTATAATTGATGTGTTAAGAGAGGAGAGAAAAATGGTATTATATAAAATGCTCGATAAAGTCCCAGACATGGTGGCATATGCCTATAATCCAAGCACTCTGTGTGGCTGAGGAATGTTGCAAGTTTGAGTCTAGCCTGGGCAATTTAGTGACTTAGTGAGATTTTGTCTCAAAATAATATAATAATAAAAGGGCTGGGTATGTAGCTCAGTGTGAAGGCCTTGGGTTCAATCTCCAGTACTATAAAAATACAAACACGATTCTCAATTAAAACCAGAGAAAGCATAAAAAGTGTGACAAAAAACCATGAAGAACAATGTGAATAAGTAGAAAACAGTTACAAATGTAGTAAAATATTAATACAACTATATCAACAATCACATCTTGAATTCTTGGCAATTAGCAACACACTTCTAAATTCATAGATAAAGGAGGTCTTGAGAGAAATTTCTTTCTTTCCTTCTCTCTCTCTCTCTCTTCTCTCTCTCAAGTTGAACCCAAGGCCTTTGTACTGAGCTACATCCCCAGCCACCCACCTTTATTTTTGGAATAAGGTCTTGATAACTCACTAAATTGCCCAGACTGGCCTTGAACTTGTGATACTCCTGCATCAGCCTCCCAGAGTACTGGGATTACAGATGTGCACCACCATGCCTGGCAGATAAGACATTAGATAATGCATTTCGGTATGAGGAGTTAATGGGTATACGAGAATAGAAAAGTAAAACTTTCTATTTTGTAGATGGTATAAAGTACATGGAAACTCCTAGAAAATCAGTGGTAAAACTAGCAATTCAAGAAAGTAGCAGGCTGTAAAATTATCCTATTGAAATAAATAGCCTTTACATACACAAATAATAACTGGATAGAATATATAATGGTAGAAGAAATCTTTATATAGTTACAAAGAAGATAAAGTACTAAGGAATAAGTCTAATAGCCAGTGTGCAAAATCTGCATGAGTGAAAGTTTAAATATATGAAAAGTAGACTGCAACAAATGGAAAGATGTTTATTGTTCTTGGATAGAACATAAATGTCAAGTCTCCCTAAGTTAATTTATAAATGTAATGCAATTTTGATGAAATACCCACAGGTTTTTCTTCCTAAAAGGAATTAGACAAGTTGATGCTAAACTTCATTTGGAGAAGTAAACATGTGATTTAAGAATACCTAGGAAAGGCCTTGGGAGATGTAGGTCGGTGGAAAACACACACTCAGCATGCACAAGGCTATGGGTTCCAGCCCCAACACCAAAAAAGAAAGAAAGGGTCAAAGGAATAGGTCAGTGAGCAGGTCAGTGCACAGGTCAGGGTGAGGCCAGTGAATAGTGTGAGGTGCAGATCTGTAAACAGGTCGGGGCACAGGTCAGAGAACAGGTCACTGAATAGGTCAGGGTGCTGGTCAGTGCACAGGTTGGGGTGAGGCCAGTGAATAGTGTAAGGTGCAGGGCCATGGGTGCAATTCAGGGACTTGGAGTCAAGCCCTGTCTCTTTCAGGAAGAATGTTACTTTGTCACCCGCAGGGTCCAAGGAGGCCCCCAGAGTGGAGATGGAGAACCCTGACTGATCCCACCCACTGGGCAGGATTCAGTTTTACTGACTTCCATAACAGAAAAAGAATTTTCAGGACCTGTCAGTAAAGGAATAGAGATTAGGCAGAATTTTAGTGTATGCATTCAAAGAAATAGTGCAAGCCTTCAAGGAGAGAGGCACCTTGCAGGGGTGTCCCTAAGATGAGTTACAGTTTGGATCTGGAATTCTCCCTAAAGCCTCGGAGACAGGGATTTTTGAAAGGTGATTGGATCATGGGGTGCTGTACTCATTAGTGGGTTTATCCACTGGTGAGTTCAGCAGCTGAGTGTGCTTTTGGAAGGTGGGGCCTGCTGGGAAGAGACGGTCACTGGAGGCATGACCTGGAAGGGTGCATCTCTCCCTTCTCACTCCTCCCTTTTTTCTCTGCTTTCTGGTCACCATGACATGAGCAGCTCTCCTCTGCCTTCCACCATGTACTTCTTGCCCAGGAGTCAACACCTACATACTGAACATGTGAGCCAAAATAAACCTCCTTTAAGTTCTAGGTGTTGGGTATTGTGTCCCAGAAAGTGACTGAGACAGTTACCTATGATGTCTATTCTGTTGTATTGTATTTTGCCTATTTGGTGGGCTATATTAAAATGAGAACCATTTACATGTGTTTGGAGCTAAGATACACTGTCCTCTTTTAGAGTGCTTCCTGAGGATGAGGCTGAAGGTATAGGCAGCTAAGTTAGATAGACCTCAGAATTGTGGCTGGAGGCAAATCTAAAGAGAGCCAGGCCTCAGGATGGAAAAGCAATAGCAAGGCCTGCATGCATTCCTAGAGATAAACAGCAATTTGAGATTATATTGTAATTAGCACCACCTGGTCCAGTGGGCCCAGATAGGCATCCGGTGCATAGGTGGGTGACCAGAACATCCGGACCCATACTCCCCTCCCCCAAATGCCTTTGTTTTTTCCATGTACCCTTGCTACATGACTCATTTCCATATTGGATCGATATTAGCTAAGCAGCCATGCTTGTAATGCTATAGATTGATTGTCTGACCCATGCTGTGATTTTGGAGTATAAATTACCCCTGACAAAGTGTCCCAGTGGCCACCCCCTGGAAACCCCTCCTAGAAATCAAGACTATTCTACTTCTTATTCCCAATAAAACTCTCCTAACCTCTTTTTTTATCATTAAGCCCATTGGCACAGTTTAGATATACCTAATGATCATATTCATCATATGGAATTTATACCTGTACCTGATATATCTTGGTTCTTATATTTTTCCCCATTCCCCTGCACTCCCCTCTACCCCTCTTCCCCTTCTTATTTACAAAAGCTTTATTTCTATTTTGTCTTTATTTTCTTGTTTTATTTTCTTTTCCTTTCCTTCCTTTCCCCCTCCCCCCTCATTTGTACCCCTTCCCATTTGAACATTTTCTTCCTACTTTACAACATTTACTATATATTTTAGTTCTTATTTACACTTTCAGTTTCTCACACAAGAAAAACAATGTGATATTTATACTTGTGTGTCCTATTTATTTCACTGAAGAATATGGTCTCAAGGTGGATCCATTTACCTAGAAATGTGTCAAGTTTATCTTTCTTTATGGCAGAGTAGTACTCTGTTGTATGAAAAAAAAAACATCTTCTTTATCCATTCATCAGTTGATGGTCATTTGGCCTGTTTCCAAGATTTAGCTATTACAGGCTCTGCCACTATAAACACCGGTGTTTGTATTACTGTGATATGATGCTTTTAATTCTTTTGGGAAGATATCAAGAAGGGGAATAGCTAGGTCAAATGGAACCTCTAGTCCTAGTTTTGTGAGGAATCTCCACACTGATTTCCACAGTGGTTGCAAAAGTCTGCACTCCTACCAACAGTGGGTAAGTGTTCCTTTTTCCCACAGCTTCACCAGCATTTATTCTTTCTGGAGTTAGATGGAGTCTCAGTGTTGTTTTAATTTGCATCTCATGAATGACCAGTGATGTTGAACATTTTTTCATATATTTATTTGCCATTGTACTACTTCATCTGAGAAGTGTGTATTCATCTCAGATGCCCATTTTTGGATTGGGTCTTTAAATTTGGGAGGGGGATCTGATTTTTTTGAGTTCTTTATATATTCTAGGTATTAGTGCTTTCTTTGAGGAACAACTGGCAAAAAATTTTTCCCACTCTGTGGGTTGTCTCTTCACTCTTGGTGTTTTCTCTTGCTGTGAAAAAGCTTTTTAATAAGAAGAGATCCCAGTTGTTGATTCTTTGTGATATTTCCTATGCAATCAGGGTTTTGTTCATAAAGTCTTTGCCTACACCAATGTCTTCAAGTGTTCTACCTGTTCTCTCTTCCAGCAGATTTAGTGTTTCTGTTTTAATATTTAGATGTCTGATCCATTTTGATTTTAGTTTACTGCATGTTGAAAGATATGTGTCTGGTTTTAATCTTTGGCTTATGGAAAGGCAGTTTTTCCAGCACCATTTATTAAAAAGGCTATCCTTCTTCCAGTGAAGGTGATTGGCTCCCTTGGTGAATACAAGGTGGCTGAGTGTGTTTGGAGTTGTTTCTGCATCTTCTAATCTGTTCCACTGATCCTTGGGTCTTTTTTTTTGCCAGTACCATGCTGTTTTTATCACTGTAGATTTGTAGTATAGTTTCAAGTGAATGATTGTGATGCCCCCTGCCTTGCCTTTGTTGCCCAGAATTGCCCTTGCTATTCTATGTCTTTTCTGGTTCCAAATGAATTTTAGGATTGTTTGCTCTAATTCTCTGAGATGCTGTTGGAATTTTGATGGTTATACATTAAATCTGTATAATAATTTTGGAAGTATGACCATTTTCACTATGATGGTTCTTCTTACCCAAGTGCAAGGGATATCTTTCCATTTTCTGATATCCTCTTTGATCTTCTTTTTCAGAGTACTGTAGTTTTTAATGTAGAGGTCTTTTACTTTCTTAATTAGATTGATTCCTAGGTACTTCATTTTTTGGATGCTACTGTGAAAGGTGTTGTTTCCCTAATTTCTCTTTCAGTGAATTTGTTATTCCTGTACAGGAATGCTATTGATTTTTGAGTTTTGACTTTGTATCCAGCTATGCTACTAAATTTTTTTTTTTTGTGGGTACCGGGGGTCAACCTCAGGACCTCGCGTGCCAGCAGGCGCCCATGCTGCTGAGTGATATCACCGGCTTGTTTTTCATATGTGGGTTCTGGGAGTTGAACTCGGGTCCTTGCGCTTGCCAGGCAGGCGCTTATGCCACTGAGCCATCTCACAGGCCCCTAAATTTGATTATTAAATCCAGAAGTCTTTTGGTGGAATTTCTGGGATCTTCTATGTAGAGTGTCATGTCACCTGTCAATAATGATTATTTAACTTCTGCCTTTCCTATCTTTTTTGCTTTTATTTCTTTCTCTTGTCTAATTGTTCTGGTTAATGTTTCCAGAGCTATGTTGAATAAGAGTGTTGATAGTGGACATCCTTGTCTTCTTTCTGATGTTAGAATGAAAGCTTTCAGGATTTTTTATCCATTTACTATGCTGTTGGCTTTTTGTTTGTCACAGATGGTTTTTATCAGATTGAGATAAGGCCCATCTATTCCAATATTCTGTAGGGTTTTTTATCATGAATCGGTGCTGTAATTTGTCAAATGCTTTTTCTGCATCTATTGAGATGATCATATGGCTTGTCCTTCACTCTGTTACTATGGCATATTACATTTATTTATTTGCACATGTTGATCCATCCCTGCATTCCTGGAATGGAGCCTACTTTGTCATGGTGTATAATCTTCTTGATGATTTGCTGCATTCTGTTTGCCAGTATCTTATTGAGGATTTTTGGATCTATGTTCATTAGGGAGATTGGCCTATAGTTCTCTTTTATGGTTGGATCCTTCTCTGATTTTGGTTTCAGGTTAATACTTGCTTCCAGGAATGACTTTGGGAGTACTGCTTGCCTTTCAATTTCATTAAAGAGTTTGAGAAATAGCAGCATTAGGTATTCTCTAAATTTCTTGTAGAATTCAGGAGTGAATCTGTTAGGGTCTGGGCTTTTCTTTGTTGATAGGTTATCAATTACATTTTCAATTTCCTTGACTGGTATTGGTTTATTTAGAATTTTTTTTATATGCAGGTACTGGGAGTCGAACTCAGGACCTCACGCTTGCCAGGCAGGTGCTTATGCCACTGAGCTATATCACCGGCTCTATTTAGAATTTTTGTAACCTCTTGATTCAGCTTTGTTAATTAATATGTATCTAGGAATCTGTCCATTTCTTTTGTGTTTTCCATCTTATTACAATGCAGGTTCTTGAAGTAGGTATTGATGATCTTTTGGATTTCTGCAGGATCTGTTGTTATTCACCCTTTTCATTCCTAATTGAATGGATTTGAGTCTTGGCTTTCCTTTTTTGATAAGGTTGGCTAAGGGTTTGTCAGTTTTATTTAATCTCTCCAAGAACTAACTCTTTGAGTCATTGGTTCTTTGTGCTGTTTTCTTGGTCTCAACTGCATTAATTTCTGCTCTGATCTTTATAATTTCCTCTCTCATACGATGTTTGGGCTTGGCTTGTTCTTTTTCTAGAAATTTGAAGTTTAATATTAGGTCATTTATTTGAGCTCACTCTGTTTTCCTGATATGGGCAGTCATGGCTATAAATTTTCCTCATAGGACTGCTTTCACTGTGTCCCATAAGTTGTGGAATGTTGTACCCGCATTATTGTTTAATTAAAGAAACTGTCTAATTTCTTCTTTAATTTCATCTCTGACCCATAGGTTGTTCAGGAGGGTGTTATTTCATTGCCATGTTTTTATGAAGTTCTTGTGTTTTCTTTTGCCATTGATTTCCAATTTCATTGCACTATGGTCTGATAATATGCATGGGATAATTTCAATTCCTTTATATTTACTTAAGCATGTTCTATGAGCTAGCATGTGATCTGTTTTGGAGAACATCCCATGTTCAGATGAGAAGAATGTGTATTCTGATGTTGTGGGGTGGAACACTCTGTAGACATCTACTAAGTCCATTTATTCACAGGTTTGGTTCATTTCTGATATTTCTTTGTCGATTGTATGTCTAGTTCACCTATCTATTTGTGATAGTGGGATATTGGTGTCCTCCATTACTATTGTGTTAGTGCTTGTTTGGTTTTTCATGTCTATTAATATTTGTTTTCTATAGTTGGGTGTACCTGTATTTAGTGCATATATATTTATGATTGTTATCTCTCCCTCTTAGAGTTTTCCTTTAACAAGTATGTAGTGACCTTATTTATCTCTCTTAATCAGTCTTGGCTTGAAATCCATTTTGTCTGCAAGTAAACTAGCTACCCCTGCTTTTTTCTAGGTTCTTGTCACATGGAATATTGTTTTCCATCCTTTGACTTTCAGTCTATGAATTCCTTTTTGAGTTAAACGTGTTTCTTATATGCAGCATATTGTTGGATCTTGCTTCTTGATCCATTTTGCCAGTCTGTTTCTTTTGATTGGTGAATTGAGACCATTTACATTGATGGTTATAAGTGATATGTATTGACTTATCATTGTCATATTATTTTCCTGTTGTTGGCTCCCTTTTCCCCCCTTCTGTTTAATGGCTGGCCTTTCCTGGTGGATTCATTCTGTTGGGTTTCATAATCCTCATTGTCTCTTTCTATAATATCCTTCAGAACATTTTGGAGAGCTGGTTTAGTGGTCATGAATTTCCTCAGGTATTCTTTGTCATAGACTTTTTTATATCTCCATCAATTTAGAAAGTTAGTTTTGCAGGGTACATCAATTTGGGTTGGAGGTTGTTTTCTTTTAGGGCTTGAAATACTTCACTCTGAGCTTTCCTTGACTTGAGGGTTTGTGTTGAGAAGTCTGCTGTTATTCTGATGGTTTTCCTTTATAGTTGATTTGTTTCTTTTCTCTAACAACTTTTAATATTCTTTTCTTTTTCTTTTTTTTTGTGTGGGTACCGGGAGTCGACCTCAGGACCTCATGCTTGCCAGCAAGGACTTGTGCCACTGAGTGATATCACTGGCCCTTTTTTTTCCTTTATGTGGGTACCGGGAGTTGAACTCAGGACCTCATGCTTGCCAAGCAGGTGCTTATGCTGCTGAGCTATCTCACCAGCCCCTAATATTCTTTTCTTGTGTTGAATTTCTGGAATCTTGACTATTATATGCCTTGGTGTAGATTTATTTTGATCATGGCTAATTGGAGATCTATATGCATCACTTATCTGTATGTCAAATTCTTTTTCCCTGCTTGGGAAGTTTTCTGTTATTTCTTCTGTGAGCAGGTTTTTTAATGTCATTTGTGCTTACTCCTTTTGCATTGACTCTGATCAATCTTATGTTGTTATTCTTTGCATCATCTTGCAGCTGTTGGATTGTTTTTTCATGGTCCCTTGCTATTTTTAAGTGATCTTTCTTTTCATGATCACTAACCACACTCCTGTCTTCTGGGCCTGATATTTGTCTTCACTCTTTTTCATTCAGTTTTGCAAACTTTCAGTGGAAATTTTAATTTCCTGGATATCTGTTTGGATCTGCTTCATGTATTCCATTTCTTTCTATGTTTGGTGTTCATGGCTTCCATCATTTTCCCATGCTTCTCTATTTTTTCTTTTTATGTATATTTACTTTAGATTTGCTGAGCAAGTCCTTCATTATGGTAGTCATCTCTTTCTGTTACCTGAGAGATTATTTCTGATCTGATTTTCTCTATAGTCTCATTTTCACCTGTTTTTATATTTCTGCTGCTCTCAATTCAGAAAATCCAGATGGATGGGTTCTGATTTCCTCTATCTTGTCTCCTGGATTTTTCCTGGTGGGGCTGGAGGTCTGGGGTTGCATTTTACTTCTGCATCTTGTCATTTTATATTTTTGCAATTTTAATTTGTTTTCTGTGTCATTGCTTGTAAGTTTCTTATGTTAGGTAGCTTTATCACTAGTATTGAGGCTTCCTTAGAAAATGTCTATTCTTCAGAGATGTCTCCCAAGTGTAGCTGGCTTGTCTGTCCCAAGATCCTACCTTCCCAATTTATTAGGGATGAGAAGCTGCTATCTATTTGGCTCAGCACCAGTCCTTTGGTACTGGACGATGGTGATGATTATGACCCCAGACAGTCACAGTGTTGTCATACAAAGGTGAACAAATGATTACATCAGGTATGGCATCCTGGCTAAAGTAGTACCATTAACAATAACAATAGCATCAAGCATAGCCTAGAAACTGACAAACTGTGGTAGCTGTTAATTTGGTAACTTTAACCATAGGAGCAAGATCTACAGTTATATAACAGAATCCAACATATACCAGGAACTCGTATGCAGTGAGTTTCCCCTTGGTAGTGTTATTTTACCCTGTGGGGGGAACTTTAAGATGGATAGGGGGCAAAACAGAGTGATAACTGAAGAGAAATATGATAGAAACAAGGTTGAAGGACAAAGAATGATCACCCAAGCTTTGGGAAACTGGAGAAGAAGGTGGGAGAGAAATAATGAAAGAGAAAGCAAAAGAATATCAAAGCAAATCAGAAAGGCTAGAGACAATGTTCATTCACATGAAAATATCAAGAAATCTAGCAGACAGTTGAGGAAATAGAGTAACAGGACAAAGTAGAACAAACAATTAAAAGTCAAAACCTAAACAACCCCCCCACAAAAATAGAAAAAGGAAAACAAAACAAATAGACAAAGAGAGAAAGAAGAAAAAAAAATTCTGGTGCCCACAGTTCTGTGGTAGTGTCCAAGTCAGAGCCCAGATCTGTGCTGGGTAACTCTGCCAAGTCTGCAGTAGGGTTAATGCTGCATGCAGGCTGATCTTGGCCTCTGGATATGGGGCAGGGGCCATAGTCTTCACTCACCAGCTTTTCGGATGGCTGACTTCCCACTCCTTATCCCTCCATGTTCAAGGCTGCTGGTCTCAGGGTGGGGGGAATGCTGTCTTCCTAGCCCAAGACTGCTTGAATCCAGTGTCTGCAATGTGTCCCTCTCCTGTGTTGGTCAGAGGGCAGGAGGAGTCATGCTCTTCCACTCACTACCCTCTCTGCCCCTAACCTTGTTGTTGCTAGGGGTTCCAGTTAGCCACTATGGTCCTGACAAAAACAAAACAAAAACAAAAACAACTGGCAGCCCATTAGGGAGGGAGCAACTTCCTGGTCACTTGCCCTGGTGTGTACTGGCAAAATTTGTTGCCAGGCTGCACTGTCCTCTGTTTGCAGGAAAGCAAAATTGGTGAGGGCCTGTACAACCCAGACCTATCTTGTGTGGATTGTGTTTGCCACAGAATTGCAGTCTACCAGTTTTTTTTGAAACTTCCTGGGAGTGGTGGAAAGTGCTCTGTGCAGGTAGCAGACCCATGGGTAGCCCTGTGGGCTGGATAATCATTTTATAAAGTCTTATGCCTATGTATTGTTTGATCACCAAGTCTATTTCAGATTGATTTTGGCATCAGGATGTGTGTCCCTCCTTTTCTTCCAATTATCTGTGTTTTTAGTTGATTTTCTCTGAGTAGTTCCAATGTGGCTCTTCTTCTATTCAACCATGTTGAATCCCCCCTCTCCTAACTTATTCCTTTGGCTTGTGACTTCATTTCATTTTTTTTTTTTGTGGGTACCGGGGTCAACCTCAGGACCTCGTGTGCCAGCAGGTGCCTGTGCCGCTGAGCGATATCACCAGCCCCTTTTTTGTATGTGTGTTCTGGGAGTTGAACTCAAGACCTTGTGCTTGCCAGGCAGGCACTTACACCACTGAGCCATCTCACTGGCCCGTGACTTCATTTCTTGATGGACCACAAACTCAGCACATTTCTAACAGGTCAGGAATTGTATTTGTCCTATATCAAAGGGAAGGAGCTGAGGTACAGGTGAAAGCCGAGGCCCAGAGCCTAGTTTACAGGCTTATCACCTTTAAGGCTCTTAAGAATTTTTCCAGAAAGGGAAAAAAGCTTGACTAACTTTTGTGTTCTGAAGCTGCAGTTTTTCCTAAAACATGCAATTTTAATGTCACAATTTTCCTTGTCTGCTTTCTATATTTTTTCTATCCTACTTTAGCCTGTCACCAGGCCCCGGTTGCTACCTCCCTCCCTGCTGGTCACCTTCTGGGGGATATCAGAGGCCCTGATGGGACCAGAGCTGGGCTCTTGGAGGGCTGGCCAGGCCTGGGATGCCTGGGATGCTGTCCCTGCCTGACCTGGCAGGTACCTGCTCTTAGACATCTCCAAGGCCTCCCTGGCCTCACACTTCCTGTTATCACCACCTAAAACCTGTGCTGCCTGTACTGTCATGAACTCAGTGTCTAGGAAGGAAACCCACCTGCCTGGGCTGCTGCCATGCATATGCAAGCAATATGCACTGCACTTCCAGCTCAGCAGTGCTGCGTGACCTCCAAGTGGCCAACTTCTATGGGCCCAGGCTGTTTGGAAGAAAAGGTGTAATTATTTGTACCTTGCCTAGTGCCTAGCATACAGTAGGTGCCACACAAATGTTAAAGTAAAAATATGTGCTCTCAGAAAACAGCACCCAAGACTGGCAGACCTCCCAGAGGGACTTGTTGCTCTCACCAGTTCCATTCCAGTAGGTGGTCCTGGCCTTATCCCTAGAAAACAGAAACCAGTTGGGGGGGTGGACAACAAATTGGGTGTACCCCTCCAGGAGACATGCTTCCCCCAGCCCAGTTCTCTGCACCTCTCCCACCTCAGGGCAAAGGTGCTGGGCCTTTCTGACCTCTGAGCCCACTGGAGACACAGTTGGGGGAGAAGAGGTCAGGGTGACAGTGCCCCCAAACTTCCTGTGGCCTGGGGTAGGGTGAGCCACTGGCAACCACAGTGGGGCACACAGGGGAGACAGGCCAGGAGGGGCCTAGGCCTTGAGCTGCAGCCTGAGGGATGGAGAAGGGCTTCACTAGCCCCTCTTCACTAATGGCCACACTAGCTTACATGGGGCCAGGGTTGTGTCACCTGGGAGGAGTCCCCCACTCCCTGGTCCCTGTACCTAATTCTTAGTCTGACCATAATCCTGTCTCTATTATGGGAAGAAACTGCAAACTTTCCACTCCTAATATACACAAGTGTGTGAGTCTTAGCCCTAAATATCTAATTATTAGCTTTGAGCAGCATACATACATGATTTTTACCCAAACCTTTAAAGTGACAAAGATTTCTTAGGACACAGAAAGCACTAACCATATAAAAATAACAGTCTGGATATATAAACTTTAAAACTTCATTAAAGAACTCAAAAACTTAACACCAAAACTCAAACAGCCCAATCAATAAATGGGCAAATGATTTGAATAGTCACTTCTCAAAAGAAGTACAAAAAACTATTGAGTATATGAAAGACATTCAACATCTTAGCCATTAGGGAAACACAAATCAAAACTACACAGAGATTTCCTTTCACCTCAGTCAGAATGGCTATTATCAAGAACACAAAAAACAGTAAGCACTGAGCATATGGGGGAAGAGGAATTTTTCTGCACTGCTAGTGGAAATGTAAGTTAGTAAAACTACTATGGAAATTAGTATGGATGTTCCTCAAAAAACTAACAATAGAGATACTATTTGATCCAGCTATACTGACCTTTGGTATCCAAAGGAATGAGCATATTGTAGGCATATCTGTTCACCCATGTTCATTGCAGCACAATTCATAATAGCAAAGATGTGGAACCAGACTACGTAGCTACTCTCAGTTGTTGAACTCAGTTCATTCCAAATTTGTGTTCAAACACCCCAAAATTCAAGAACTGAACATAATTTTCCCATAAGAACTAATGGAAAACCAAATAATTAGTTTTAGGGCCCCCAAATTACTTAAAATTCATTTTTCCAGGACTTTAACAAATTTTGCAATGATTTCTTTAACGCTGTTGTGGTTCTGTCTTCCTCTTAGCTTTACTGCTGGCATCACTTTCTTTGCAGCTATGGTTACAATATTTTATGCAAATAAAGCACAATGATGAATGTTTTAACACTAACACAAGCACTATGTATTATCTGAGTGAAAGCGGCACTTAGACTGAAGCGTCCTTCTGTGTCTCACCGCATGACTCACTCTCGGCCTATACAGGATTTTTCAATTTGGAGTTTTGGTTTGATTATTGAGCAAAGTTACAAATACAGAACAAATTTTTTCCCCGAATTTTGCAGTTCAAGTAGTGGAAAGTTCGAGCTTAGAGCCGTTCAACAACTGAGGTATCACTGTATATAAATATAAATATAAAATGGAGTACTACTTGGTCATAAAGAAGCACAAAATTTTGTCATTTGCAGGAAACCTGACTGATCTGGAGACCACATTTAGCAAAACAACCCAGACTGGAGAGACAGATGTTTTCCCTAATATGTGTAATCTAAAGAAGATGAGAAGAAGTAGAAGGGAGACTATTAGGAAAGAGAAAGAGAATAAAGCAGAGGCAGTATAATAAAGGTGGATAATGGGGGCTGGATATGATCAAAACATGCACTGAAACAAAAAAAGTGAAACTAGGGGGTGAGGTGGGGCAAAAAGGGTTATGAGGGGGTGAAAATTAGGTTTGTTGTGTGTGTATGAATCAGCCAAAATAAAACCCATTAATTTGTATGGAAAACAACTTTTCTTTATTAAAATACAGTTAAGAAAGTGCACAAAAAATCCCCTAAACTAGGAGTACACATAATGTTACATTTTCACATAATACTGCATATAGGAAAGCAATGAAATAATATTCCATTTATAGTATGAGCAAGAAAGAAAATACTTCAATTCCAGGAATAATTCCAGTTTTTGTTGATGAAATAAAAGGAAAAAAAAAATAGCTGGTAAGTTATACCTTATACTTCACTGTAGCAACTCTCAGGATGACAACACTTTCTAACTTAGTATTTTCTTGTAAAACTAATTTTTCTCAGGATATGTTAGATGATTTAAAATTGCATTTCCAAGTTAAGCAGCATACCTCCATTTAAAGTTTATCAGCTTTTCTTAATTGTACATTTAAAAAAATCAAACTGGATTGGGTCAGTCAGAATTCTACAACTGGTCTTTTTTTTAGTGGCTTCTCAAACAGATATTCAGATAAAGGTTAAGAATACTGGAATAAAAATGAGCCCATGGGCAGCCCCAAATACCATGACAAGAAACATAACCTTAAAAAATGTCCTGAAGATGTATGCTTGGGCAGCAGCTAAAATGCACACCCCTATTATCGTTGAAGTTGCACTCTGTAACACTGGATAGCCCAACAGATGCAAGGCCTCAATTGCCTTTCCATTTGCTGAGGGCTCAGAACTGGAAACAAAAGCATAAGAAATGTGTGCAGAAAAATCAAAAGAAAACCCTATACAAATGACAAGGTTAATCATGGATATGGAATCAAGATTGACCTTCCAGAATGCCATGAAACCCGTCACTCCCACAATCACAGAACCAATAGCAAATGTCACCCACAAGGCACACATTGGATGAGGGATGAGCACCAAGGAGATCAGGAACATAGCTGCTGATGCAACCATGACATTGTGCAAAGTGTTTTCCAGTATTGCCCCATACTGGTCAAAATATATGAAGGCATGGCTATACACAAGCAAGGGGATCTCACACTTTTTGGCTATACCTCGTACCTGCTGTAACATTAACTTCTTTTTGACTGGGTAAGCAACATCCCTAGTCTGAATAAAACCCCGGGAAGAAATGATTTCATTTGATGATGAAATATTAATATCATATCTAAAATTTGGAAAAGTATTTAAAAACCCAGAAATATTGTCCATAAAAGAATTCTTATCATTAGGATCTTGACTATTATTTTTCATATATTGCACATATGTTTTTAACCAAAACTCTGTAACATCTTTATCTACCTATTTATTTTCTTCAAAATTCATCATACATTTTTCCAATTTTTGCCTTACATCTTCATACCAGTATTGAACATTTTCAGTAACAACAACCATAACCCTGGGACCATAATCTGAAAAATAATCTTCTTCTACATCAAAATATGGTGTGATGTAGGAATCATCACTGGCCAGATTTCGAAGGTCCAAGCCTTCCTGCACTTGTAAACAACCATATATACTGCTTGTCATGTACAAAATGTATGTCAGCACTATGAAAAACTTAGTCTTGGTGTGTGTGAGAAAAGGACCAAAATAGTCTCTAAAGAACACATTCATTGGATGGACATCAGTTTCCTGTTCATCTGGGATAGAACCAAAGGGGAGGCAGCAGGCCTTTTTTAATGAAGACCATTTCTGGCTTGGCTTTTTCAACCACTGCAGGCAGAGTACTTCTCTTTTACCATCTAGGGCCATAACTGCTCCAAACCAGGTGATGCTATAAAAATAGCAAAAGAGCAGGGTTGTTCCTGTGTAGATGCAAAAGTACTGTATAGACCTGAAAGAGCTTATGATCCCTGTGTAGAAGGCCAGGACATTGGTGAGGGTGGTGATCGTGATGGACACTGCCACATGTGCATAGACCCTTGACATTCTCTTTCTTATGCTGTCCATGAGGCTGGTCTTCTGCCAGGCAGAAATCATGATGAACATGTCATCAACACCGACACCTGTTAAAGAGGAACAGAATCTTCATACATGTTAATATATATTAACAGCTAAATAGATGGACCATTTTCTTTCTCTATGTCATTTATCCTGCACAATCTTTGCTTGAATTATATTTCTTCCATGATAACTAGAGCTTCCTCTAGTTGCCTCTAAATTCACAACAGAGTTCATCACTTGTTGCTCTGTAAAAAGCTTTTGTTTACACATAGCATGGTATACTTCACTCCAAGTCTTTACTCATGTACTAGGCAATCAGTTCCTTTCCACCATGAGATTTCCTGATTGGTTTGGATAGAACATAAGCACATTTGAGGACTCTGAAATCACCAATGAAGACTGGGAAAAAAGACTACAAGGAAAGGAAACTAAGGACAGTGTGAGCATGTCTCAGATAAACTGTAACTCCCTCAAACTTTCTATGAGAGTTGACACACTTTCACTCTTGTATGCCTTTGCTTCCATGTACTGATATCTCCTCAGTACCTGGAACTGAAATGTTGATCTTAATATCAATTTACTTTTCATATTTTGGAAAGTAAACAACTTTGAAGAAGTTGGAAGAATACTGGGAATTGGAACTTGGCTTCTACATCAGACATCCCATGGGTGTGATCCAGGTAGAAGGTGTACATGGACACAAAGCTGTGGAGTCTGCATTCCCTCCACTGTGGCACCCTACTGCTGCTGGTCATGAGGGTTCCAACCCTGCTCAGCTGGAATAATCAGATCTTGAACTGATGTTTGTCGGATATTTAAAAACCAATTTTATTTCTTAGAGAACCTTGTTCAGAAATTGTCCTCATACATTTCTTGATTAAGTTTCAAAAGTCACACACACACACACACACACACACACACACACACACACACTCCTATGTATGTATAGACCATATAGAAATGGCTTATTGTAACACAACAGCATATGCTTTAACTATAGTTATTTATGGCTTCAGGGTTTACCAAGTGACTGAGTGTGTGTTCAGGAAGGTGTGTTCTAAAGGGCCAAAACAGACATCCAGTACACATGACTGTCTCCTCTAGAAAGCAAGGAATAGATTCTTCCAAGTTGCTTACTTTCTAAAATATAATACCTTTGTTTTCTCATGTTTTCTGTTAAATAAATTCTGAAAGTACCATAAATACAACAAAAAATTGAAAACAACTAGAATTCCACTCCTCAGGGATAATCCCTACTAGCAATTCAATGTATGCCCATCTAGAATTTGTTCTACGCAAATATACACATAGCTATTTCTCTATTTTAAATCTTTTGTAATCAGAAATTTTTATTTAATGGTCATAAAAGACTGAATATCATTCCAATATTTTACATTTGCTACATTTGATTTGACAGGTCTCATCCTGCTGTGATTGTTTCTGACACTTTCTTGCTCTGCCTGTGATCCTTGCCTGATTACATGACCAGATTCTGAGAAGAGGGATTGGTGGGTCAAAAGCACTAAGTCTTTTGATTTGTTGAAAACTTGTAGCAATTTACATTTTCCCACAGCACAATTAGGAGGGTGTTCCTTTGCACACAACCTTTTTCAAACCTTCAGTCTTGCTGGAATGAGTAAGAAAACAAGCTGTCACTCTTATTTTGATTTGTATTCCTTGATTAATTGAGAGGTCAAATTATTTTTCTTATATTTTCAGAGACTTCTATTTTTTTGTGTGGGAACTATTATTTACCTTCCCTATTTGTCTATTTGGGGTACTAGATTTTTCCAGTTCCAAAGACACATAATTCCATGTGATTTTCCTTTTCACTGGCACCTCATGTTGAATCTGTGCATGCTACAGACAATCCCTTCCCTCGTCTACCCCACATCTCACATGCACAACAATGTGCAGCTTTATGTTTTTTTACTCACCTAGAATGAGAAATGGTGAATTTTTCACTATGATCACAAATGGCACTCCAATGAGCAGCATCAGGCCAAAGCTGCTCACCACTGCCAAGACAGCAGAAGACACTCCCAAGATTGCAACCAATACTTTGTTTCGTATGCAGTCCAACCTGTAAATTTGGAGAGAAAAATCATGGAATTTGTGGTGGCATCCTCCACAATGAAATTCCAATTGATAATGTTCCTGACTTGGAATCTAGTCAGAAACCTCTGGGGCAATAATTTCCATACGTGTCTGCTGGAGACCTTTAAATTCCCAGGCATCCTCTCAGATGGAACGGTAAGGATGGAAAAGCTGGCAATATATACTTTTACCAAACTTCTGGGTGATTCCTATACAGGTACCCAAGCACTAATCCACTGACTAGCATTTCAGAATCACAAAGATTTACTAAAATACTTCAGATGTGCAACTGCACTCTGATATTCAGAAGGGTATGAATGGAGTACCTGTTGGTAAGGGATGGGCCTTAGTCTGGTTTCTGTTGCTATAACAAAATACTTGAGGATGGATAATCTGTAAAGAAAAGAGGTTTATTTAGTTCTGCCATGGGGAGTCCAAGAGCATGATGCTGGGTACCCTGGGAGGCCCTGCTCATTGTGTCATAACATGGTAGACAGCATCATGGTGGGAGAGTGTGAGACGGAGAGAGCACTGACCAGACAGGGAGCCAGAAAGATTCAGGGACTAGACTCACATTTTCTATAACAACTTGCTCTCACACAGCAATTAGCCGGGGTCCCTTGAGAACTACATAACTCCCCTTTGAGGGGGCAGAACCTCATGACTTAACTACCTCCCATTAGGCCCTGCTTCCTGAAGGTTTCACCACCTCCTAATATCACACTGGGACCAAGCTTGCAGTGCACAGACCTTTGGAGACACACTCAGATCACACCCCATCCACAGCAGAGGGCAAGCAGTACCAGAGACAGAACACAGACCCAGTTACCTTCCTACCCACTCTTGAGCTCCAACTGGGCATGAACACAACATAAAATAGCTCCTGCATTTCAAGGCTAGTTCACTGTGCTCTGTGGTTAACAAAACATATGAGAGCCTTTTTTTTTTTTTTTGTGGGTACTGGGGGGTCAACCTCAGGACCTCACGTGCCAACAGGCACCCATGCCGCTGAGCGATATCACCGGCCCCTTTTTTGTATGTGGGATCCGGGAGTCAAACTCGGGCCCTCGCGCTTGCAAGGCAGGCGCTTATGCCACTGAGCCATCTCACCGGCCCCTGAGAGCCTTGTTTTAAATCACTTACAAAATTTTTCTCTACTGGTGAAGTGTGCTCTGTAGAAAAGTTGCTATTAACTTGGAAAAAAAAAGAACTGAAACATGCTGTATTTTGAATGTGCCTCTTTCCTTGTCAGGCCAACAGAAATGAGAATATAGAAGATGTGGTTGAAAAGCCATGTGAATATTTATATTTTTAAAAAATTTATTACAGTAAGAGACACATTGCCATTAACACCCCTCAAAATACTCTCCCTTACTTCAAATATACCTCCCTCATTGTTCTTGTCACTTTCTGCAGCAGTTCTGGATTGTGTTTAGTTGGGCTGTTGTGGCTGCCTCAAGTCCTGAGTTGATTAGTTGATTTACAACACTGACCTTTCATGGTCATTTTGATTTTGGGGAAGAGCTGGACATCTCATGGTGCCAGATCCAGTTAATATAAGGTAGATGAGAACCCATCTATCTTTTATGTTGCTTTTATGATTGCCGTACACAGACCTTTGAGACACATTTGGATCATATCCAATCCATAGCAGAGGACAAGCAGTACACGGGACAGAACACAGACTGTACCTTTTCACCTACTCCTGAGCTCTAACTAGCCACGAATGTAGCATAAAATAGCTTTCCACTAGATGACACTTGGCAGCAGCATTCATCGGAACAATTTCTTTTGTCATGACTTGTAAAGACTCTTACAAAAGAGGATTTCCAGAACTGCTTCAGATATTGGCAAGAACAATGGGATAAGTGTGTTCAAAGGAAAGAGAAGTTATATCAAGGGGAATTAATGAAAACATGTCTTTTACTGTAATAAAATTTTTAAATTTGAACATTCACTGTACACTTAGATCATACCTGTAGCAAGACATTTTTAAAGTATGATTCAGTGCTTTATCTCTACAACATCCATGACACTACATTTTAAAATATTGACAATAACCTCTAGTTTTAGATACTACTTGTTGGAAATTGCTTCAAAACAAATGACTGATACCTGCCTCCAGATATTTTAATAGGGGAGAGAAACCAAGTTTGGACTTGAAATCTAAGAGGGACAACTGAGGAGCTGGATCCAATGATTCCAAAACAGTAGGAACACAACTGAAGTCCTTCAGGCAAGGCCACATTTAAATATCAAAAATTTCATATTACACATAAAAGTTCTACACTGTGGTTGTACTTCACTTTTTTCCAAACTGCACATGCTATGAATTAAAATTAGGGACCCCCAAACAACATGCACATACAAATTACATTACATAGCAAAAGTAAATTGCTCTTTTATAATAAACTTTTATAAAACATCGATACTGGTATATGAGTTTAAGATAAGAAAAAATCAAAATGAACAAATGAGAAAGATAATGAAGGTAAATGTTATATGTGAAACTTTTCTTCCCACCTCTTGTTTTGAGCTTCTGTGTTTTTCTGATGTGAAACTTGAAGGAGATGGGAAGTGATGCATATTGGTGGTGATAGTAATGGCTGGATGTTAACTTCAATTTCTTTAAATTTCCTTGCATTTAATGTTCATTAGACAATGGAAGGCAACTTGTTCTCTAGGTTGTTCCTACTTTTTATGTTGCTTCAGTCTTTCATTTTAGGCAATGATTATCAAAACCCCAAATATTTTTTCATAAAGTTTTTATACTCAGATCTAACACTGAATAGGGAAGAGGTGGGAATTTGAACACAGTTGTCTCCTCTTATTTATGGTTTTGCTTTCTGTGGTTTCTATAGACAACTGTGGTCCAAATATATTAAGTGAGAAATTCCAGAAATGAACAATTCATAAATTTTATTTATTTGTTTGTTTGTTTTTTGAGACAGGGTCTCACTATGTAGTTCAGGCTGGCTTTGAACTCACTGTGTATCCCAGGCTGGCCTTGAACTCATGGCAATCCTCCTGCCTCAGCCTCCCAAGTGCTGGGATTACAGGTGTGCACCACCATGTCTGGCCTTAAGTTTTAAATACCTCTTATTATAGCATGTTGATCTGATTGTTTATTTTATCATTGGTTATGGTTAACCTCCGACTGTGCCTGATTTATAAGTTAGACTTAACTGTAGGATGTGTATGTCGGAAAGAACATTGTAGCCATATGGTTGAGTGCTCTCTTGTGATTTAGGTATCCACTGAGGGCCTCAGAGTGTGGCCCCCAGGATAAGGAGGACAGCGATACCTTCCTGAGTTGTGTTTGTCTAAGTGACTCAGACTCTGTTAACACTTTTCTCAATAAATTATTATCATAATCATACCAGTTCAGTTTAAAGGAACTCTTTAGGTTGAGTTATGAATATTACAAAACTCTATAAAACTTAAGAACTTTATATGAAATAATAAGAATTACCTATGAAACAATTTCTTTTTACCAAAAAAAGTCAATGGAAGGAAAGATTTGAAAGTAAAACAATGCAGGAATTTGATGAATACAACTGCAGATATTCCAGTACCCATGAAAGAGTCTGGTTTAAACAGCTAATCAGAACCACCAAGGAAGAACCTTAGAACTTACGTCTCCTTGAACTGAACTCTGCAGGTTCTGACTCAGTAGGTTTGTAGTGAAGCTGCACTCATTATGTCTAAAATTGTTCTCATACAACTCCAACTTACAAGCAGTCGTGGCCATCAGTGGCAGCAAAATGACCAGTTTTCTAAATTTCCTATTCCCTTAGCAGGGATAGGCCACAATAGAATTACTATACTTGGAAAATGATGTTTATGTTTGGTGAAAGATCCACATCTCCCTTGAAAGGTAATGATTCTATTATCAGTTTTTAAAATTTACAATGCATTGAGAAGGGTTCCAAATTTTATCAAAAATTACCCAATACTTGGTGTAGGTTTTGTCAATTCCACAGAATCACACAATATTGAAACACTGTGGAAGTGCAATGGACCACTATTTGCTATTGCTCAAATTATAATGTAGTTCAAACTGCAGTGTAAACTCTTGACCAAGTCTTATTATTCAAACGACTTTACTGGAAGATAATAAATACAGAATAAATATAGAACCCTAAAAATCTGTTTGAATGGGATCACTCACAGGTAAATGCACATGTGCAAGCTGTAACCCACATGTGTGTGTGCCAGACAGGCAGGAGTGGTTATCTCCTGGGAGCTATCTAGGAAGCTTCTCCCAGAACAGAGATAAGAGACTGGCAAGTCCCTTTCTCCCCATCATGGACTATCCCATGTAGCACACTTCAGTTAGCAGAGATGGAAAACCCTTACCTTTGAGTCACATTAGCATTTGTATTTACTGCAAGGACATGGACATCTGAATTCTGACTGGAGGACTTGATCTTAGAATGGCCACAAAAGTCACAGGGTCTAACTGAGTTCTCTTGGGGAAAGGAAGACCTCATTCTACCTTTAATGCTTGAAAGGAACAAAGGAAATAAAAAATAAAATGGCTTTATGTTTCTACCTCATGAGTCCCATGTATTCTAGATGTTGGTGCATAAGCATAAAGTCTTGAAGCAGAGATATAAATCTATACAAGATTTTTCTGCATGAGTTTTTGCAATCATTTGTAAAGACAGGAAAAACTGACTAAATTTGAATCTTCGAACCAAACTATCTGGTAGAAAAACTTTGTCAAACCAATTTTTGCTACCTTATAAATTTCGTACCACTTTTATGTATGCTTTTTCCTACTGACTTAGAGTTAGCATGAAATGACTATGAAACCTGTTGGGAGGTGCCCTGTTTTTATTCTAGTTGGTTATGACAGTGTCTGTTTATTTTTTGACATTTCAGGACATGAGTGCTTCCTTCTCTGCCATTTTGCTGACATGCAGTGCTAAAAAGTTACAAAGAAACTAAACTTTTTATAAAGTAAAAAAGCTACAGTAAGCTAAGATTAGCTTATTATTGAAGAAAGATTTTTGGTAAGTGTAATGTAGCCTAAGTGTACAGTCTTTACAATGTCTAGAGTAGTGTGGCAGTGTCCTGGGCCCTTACACCTAGTCACTACTCACACATGGACTCACCCAGAACCCCTTAGTCCTGCAAGCTCTATTCTGTTCTATTCTAGACAAGTGCACCATTTTTAACTTTTATACCCTGTTTTTACTGTAGCTTTTCTGTATGTAGGTATATTTATAGTTGTCCACTGTATTCAGTGCGGTAACATGCTGCAAAACTTTGTAAGCATTGAAGGAATCTGACTGCCACCATTCTAGGGTGACCAGAGGCCACTCTAAACCTCTCCCCCACCCCCTGCTGTGATTGGCACCTGCTAAGGATGTATAAGCATGGGTTAATAAGGCCCAGTAAGCAAGGCTGCACCCTGTAACTCCCATCATCATTCAGACCTGCTATTGATATCAACCACTGCTGCCTGTACTTTCTCAAGCTTTGTCCTTGGCAGGTAGCCACAACTCCCTTTCGCTGAACTCTCCCCCTCATGACCCTATAAAAGATCTCATAGCCTGTAGGAGAGTAACCGGTCTGGTCTAAGTGCCAAAGCGATCCCTCTCAGGTTTATTCTGAAATAAAGCTGTCCTGTTGTGCTTGTACCTTTGGTTTTTTTCCCTCTCTTTTTCTAACATTCTGGTGGCCCATGAGGGGAGGAGATTGAGGGGACTACTCTGGTATCCCCCACCTCTTCCTTTTGTGACCCTGCCCCCCTTTCTTTCTCTCTCTCTCTTTCCTCCTCTTTCTCACGAGCTCCAGGAGGTCATCTACCATTTCCTGCTAGTCCTTCACTCAATCCCAGACTCTTCATTATCCAGCCCAGGACTGGTAAGATTGGCCCCTGAATTCTGCAGGTTCCCAAGAAGTTCAGGTCCATCCCAGATCCCTGGGGGATCCTGTAGGGCCAGTCTCTGTGGTGGACTTCTGGAGAAAATGGAGTGGGGACATCTGCCCAATCTCTTGGAAAAAAACTTCCCTGACATGGCTGGGCCACATCCACAAGAGAATATATCTGGGTCCCTAATCCTGTTTGGGGGGGCATGCCCCAACACAAAGCAACAGACTCCCAGCTGCTTTCTTATCAGTTACTATGGGCTCCCAAATTTCTTAAATTCTGGCAGATACCCCTTTGGGTTGCCTTCTAAAAAATCTTTCACCCCTTGGTTTAAAAGGGGATATTCAGTCTAAACAGATCATATTTTATTTTCTCATGGCTTGGCCTAGGTACAAACTGGACAATGGCAGCCAGTGGCTTGAATTTGGCAGGTTTGATTTCCAAATTCTTTGTGACCTTAATAACTACCTGCAGAGAAGTGGCAAATGGCAGGAAGTCCCTTATGCCCAAGCTTTCTTTACTCTCCGCTCATGTCTCTCTGCCAAAATTGCTCTGCCCTCCTCAGAGATAAGGGCCTATCAAGGACAAATAGACAGAAAGAAGTTAAACATATACTACTGGAAGAAATGACAAGAGGGCTCTAAATTACAACAGCATATGCCAATTGGATCTATTTTGCAAAAAGAAGGGCTAAAGGCAACAGGAACACCTGAGACTATTGTTCTGGGGACAAAAAAGCTGATTCAGGGGGAGATAAAACAGACACCTGCAGTGACTAGACAACCTCACGCATAAAAACATTTCTTGTGCATTGTAAATTCTTACACTATAATTACAGGGTTAACCTGTTCTTCTGCTGACTTGTTGGCAGCCAGCCAAATTTAAAATGTAACAATCTAAGACCAATGGAAAAAAAAGAGGAAGAGAGTGGTACTTGAAAAAACAAGCAGCCACTGCCAGGTGTGTTGTAGAAAGATTATAGTAAGACTGAAAAGAGAATATGGAGAAAGATATAAGTATAAAGATACATTATTGATATGAGAGGATTTTGTAAGGTAAGGTTTTGCCCTACTGATAGAAAAAGGAGAGCTAGCAGCAAAACTAGAAGGCTCAAATATATTGAGAAAAGGTTTGTGGAGGATGCAGTTTATGGGAAGAAACATGTATGTCTGATTATTTGGAGCTTTTATCTTGTTGGTTTGAGTGAGCCCAAGCTATTTTTTCTAAAAGTTCCTTGTTGCTCAAAGAAGAATAAGGGGGACTGTGGCCCTGATTTTCAGATCATCAATCAGTCTTCCCCAGGTCCCAACTCTTCTCCCTGGTCTCACTACTGCTTTCAGACAAACGTTTTAACACTCATTTCTGAAACTGATATGGGCATGACCTTTTCCTGTATGAGTAGCAGGGAAACCTAGACTGGTCAATGACAAGAAGCAGGGCAGAGCTGCCTCCATGGGCAGTTCTGACCTGGTTTGTGACACTCACTATTGCTGATTTCATGGTGTATTAAGTATATTTATGCTTCCCACATGTACAGGTCTTCGAAGATGAAAAGCTGAAAAACATATCAGTGTACTGGTGACTTTCAGGCTAAAATTATTTATGGTGGTAAACTTTTAGTCTCAAACATCTGACTTTCCCTGACTTTTGCTCCAGCTATTGGTGATGAAATGTGCTTGCCAATCTAGCCAGACGATGAAAGGCTTATACATGTGATTGTTATGTGTATGTCATGTGTGTGTTAAAACACTTAGAGATGCTCAAACACTACAATCCAGGTAATGTCACATAGAGTGCATCTACAGACAGATGCATTCTTCTTAGATGGCACTTTTTTTTTTTGGTACTGGAAATTGAACTCAGGACCTTGCACTTGCCAGGCAAGCGCTTATGTCACTGAGATATATCCTTGGCCCTTAGATGGCACTCTTTAAGGATGACAAATTTAGGTAAAAGTTTCTTATGCCATTTAATATAATGATGTCCTCATAATAGTTATGCAAAAATATCATGTTGCCCTTGATCTTGTTTTCTTAGTGAAACTTTATAAAGTTTCATCTGTGAACATTCTGCAGGGATTCAATTTCTAAGACAACCATGATTGGTAAGAAAATAGCAGTTCCCTGGTCATGTTATATATTTCAAGGCGCTTAATATCTGGAGAAGATCATAAGATTAAATCTACTACTCCCACTGCAATACTGATAGAAATGGTCTCCTGGGTTTAGAGATCAGAATTAAAAAGTTAACTGGGCTAAGAGGACAGCCAATATTTTGGCCCTGGACCTCCAAGGTCAACGAGGACTCAGGGACATTTTCTATAGGATCCTACAGCTTTGGTGAGTCCCTCAACCTCCTGAACAGGGAGATTGTTGGACCTCAGAGGACAGGAGTCAAAAAATGTACAGTGTGCTGAAAGGGAGGGTCACCAGAGAGAGAAACATCTCTCATGCTTCCATGGGAAGCCACATGATCAAGCAAGACTATGAGCCATCCTGGCAGATGACACTGACAGAGGAGCTGAGAGACTCTGCACATGGTTCCAAAAATAATGCCTGAGGAGCCTGAACTGACCTTGATAGATAGCAAGAGGTTAATTTTGATTAACACAGGTCTCACTATAACTTTATCTTGAACACCCAGCAGAAGAGTATAACCAGAGATATATAAAAGTAATAGTAATACAGACAAGACATAAAAGGAGTTTTCATTCACTGACCCCCACTGACAGTTTCCAGCTACACCTGTAGACAGATCTAGGAGCCAGCTTGTTATAACTGCTATTCCAAACCCTTAACAATGGTGTCTGGGGGCCGGTGAGATGGCTCAGCAGTGTAAGTGCCTGCCTTGCAAGTGCGAGGGCCCGAGTTCGACTCCCGGATCCCACATACAAAAAAAGGGGCCGGTGATATCGCTCAGTGGCACGGGTGCCTGCTGGTGCATGAGGTCCTGAGGTCGACCCCCTGGTGCCCACCAAAAAAAAAAAAAAAAAAGAATGGTGTCCGGACATGGTTCCTTCCTCAATCTGTCTTTCCATTCTGGTGCTGGTCATATGTGCTTTAACCTCTTGGTAAACTTTGTTTATTCTAGCCTAGAGATGGCCAAACTCCCAGGGGTCATACACACGGAGCCAATGATATAGGTGCCTGGGATCCATTGCCCCCATGCAAAGTCCACAATGTTTCCCACTACCAGGTGTGTGTAGCAATTCCCACAGGTACAGAGGGAGGTCTCCCCTGGTATCTTGCTCCAGCAATGGCTGAAAATTGGACAGCTTTGTCTCTCTGCAACATGTAAGTACCTGAATGGGAGGGACACTGCAAGGCCATGAAAAGCTTGCTCTGATGAGAACAACCCCAAAATTGGGATGCTGTTTACCATTGGTGGCACCATGTAAAATGTACTCCATGGTAGTTTACTCCTTGGCTGTGACCCTTGAAGGAGTAGCTGCTATTAATGTATACTTGGATATAGAAGCATTAGCCCAACACCTGGCCCATACATTAAATGCTCCTAGCCAGGCTTTAACATTATTAATAGATGAAACATACCAAATGAAAAAGGTAGTTTCATAAAGTGGCGTGGCTTTAGATCTCCTTACAGCTGCCCAAGGGAGCACATGTACCATGCTTTATACAACAGGTTGTACTTTTATTCCAAATAATCATGATAATGTCACTATAGCTGTGCAGGAGACAGTCAGAGGTTTAGGAAGTAAAGCAAATGTCTTAGGGACCCCTGCAGAGTTCATGGGATTCATGAAAGTCCACTATCTTATCTTGGATTCTTCAAGCCTTTATAATGCCTGTTCTCTTCTTTTTACTCACCTATTCAAAGATTTCTCATCAATAGGATTGTGGCCATTTCACAGGCAGTTGGTAAAGACCATGTCACGATGGTCCTCCTTCTTCAGTTCAGACAAAACCTTGACTACCACTGCCCCTAATCAGCAGGAAGTAGTTAAGGAAGAGATGTGCTGCCCATTTCCCCTATCTAACTGTAGAGTCTGGAATGAAGAAATCTGATGGATGCCATCCAAGGCTGACCAGAGGCCACTCTAAACCTCTCCCCCACCCCCTGCTGTGATTGGCACCTGCTAAGGATGTATAAGCATGGGTTAATAAGGCCCAGTAAGCAAGGCAGCACCCTGTAACTCCCATCATCATTCAGACTTGCTATTGATATCAACCACTGCTGCCTGTACTTTCTCAAGCCTTGTCCTTGGCAGGTAGCCACAACTCCCTTTCGCTGAACTCTCCCCATCATGACCCTATAAAAGATCTCATAGCCTGTAGGAGAGTAAATGGTCTGATCTAAGTGCCAAAGCGATCCCTCTCAGGTTTATTCTGAAATAAAGCTGTCCTGTTGAGCTTGTACCTTTGTTTATTCCACCCTTTCTCCTAACAAGCATACTCTGTAATGTTTACACAATAGTCATATTTCCTAACAATGCATTTCTCAAATGGTACCATCATTAAGTAATGTATACTGTGGATTATCTTAAATTTAGAATGTTATGGGGAATCTCCATGGCAACTACAAAGAAAATCTCTAAAAAATATTGTAACAGGAAATGAGAAAGGGATCAAAACAGCTCCCTATTACAATTACTTAGCTCAACACCAGCAGAACACACTTTTCTTCCAAGTGTGCTGGAACATCCTCTAGGACAAGCCATGTGTTAGGCTGCAAAACAAGTCTGAACAAATTTTTAGAAACAAACTAAGAAGATACCTTTTGTAGCCAACAGTGGAATAAAGCTTTGTATCAATACTAGAACAACAAGTGGAAAATTAACAAACATACAAAGCTTCAGTAATTATTAACCAGTAAGCAAAAAAAAAAAAAATCACAAGAGACATTAGAAAGTACTTAGTGAGGGATAGAAATGAACACACAACATATCCTAACTTATAAAGTGACAACAGTGCTCAGAGGAAAATGTATGGGTATGAACACCTACATTAAAAAAGAAAAAGATATCAAAGCATTAACCTGACACAACATCCTGTGGAACTCAACAAAAAAGAGAAAAAACAAACATGAAGCTAACAGAAGTGTCTTAGTCTGTTGTGCCTGTTATAACAAAACATCTCAGACTAGGTATCTTAAAAACAACAGGAACTTATAGTTCTAGAGGCTAGATGGACCAAAATCTAGCTGCTGGCAGATACAGAGTCTAGTGAGAGCTCACACTCTTTGCTTCATAGGTCGTTGTATCCTCACATGGTGGAAGGTGATAACAAGCTCCTTTACAACTCTTATGAGGGTAATAGTATCATTCTAATCATCTCCCAAAGGGCTTAACACTTAACACTATCAGACTGGGTGTTAGGTTTCCAGATAAAGATTTGAGGAAGACACCAACATTCAGACCATAGCAAGCAAGAAAGAAATAATAGTGATCAGAACACAGATGATTAGAATAGATAAAATAGAAAATAGAAAAGCAACAGGATCAACAAACCAAAAGCTGGCTCTTTGAAAAGATCAATAAAATTGACTAAACTTTATCTAGAGTGACAAAGAAAAATAAGAGAGAAGACACAAGTAGTAAGTAAATCAGATATAAAAATGAAGACATTACTATCAAACTTAAGAGAAATAAAAAAGATGTATTATAAGAGACAGACATGGTGGCGTATGACTATAATCCTAGCTACTCTGGGGGCTGAAGAAGGAGGATCATAAGTTTGAGGCTAGCTTTGGTAAACCTACTAAAACCCTGCCGCAAAATACAGTAAAGTAAGAAAGGTCAGGGCATGTAGATCAGGCTAGAGCATTTGCTTAACATGTATGAAGCCCTGGACTCAATCTCCATATCACAAAAGAAGAAAAGAGGAAAGGAGAGGAGAGATTTTTAAGAGGATACTATGAACAACTGTATGCCTACAGTATTTCAAGGAGCTCCAGATGACCAGAACTATCTTGAGAAAGAAGTACCAAATTGGGGGATTCTACTATTCAGACATAAAAAAAAATGAAGTTTTGATACATGCTTTATGGACAGGTCTTGAAGACATCTAGTAAGTGAAATAAGCCAGTCACATAGGACAAGTATCCAGAATAGGCAAATTCAGAGATGGAAGGTATGTCAAAGGCTAAGTGGGACTGGAGGAAGGGGCACTGGGAATCACTACTTAATGGTCACAGAGTTTCTGTTTGGAGTGATGAAAAAATTTGGCAAGAGTTATGATGTTTACAAACAGTGTGGCTGTAATTGCTGTCATTGACTTGTACATCTAAAGTGGTTAAGGTGGCATATTATATAATGTACATTTTATCATAAGTGTTTCATAAAATAAGAAATAAAAACTTATAAAAGTTTTTTTACCTGAAGCACGATGTGACTGCAAATAGTATGACCAGAAGGTATGCCAAGTGAAACAAAGGGATGACTGTCTTAGATGTCACCTCAAACTCCAATTGTCGGGAAAGTGATGTAAAGTGGACCACCTGCCACAAAAAAGCACATTTACATAAGTAATTTTCAATCCCTGTATTTGTCTATGAGTGTTATGGCTTGTAACTAGACATCCTCCCAAAGCCTCATGTGGTCAGAGGTGGCTGGATGTAGGGTGTGTACATGCTGCTGGGATCAAGGATGTGATGCTGAGATTGAATCATGGTTTGATGGTAGGATTAAGGCTGCCCCACCCTGGGTGTGAATGCCACATGCCCTAAGGGTGGGTACCCTATATAAGGTAAAAGGGACAGAAAGACGGTTGCTGTTTGTCACTTGCTGCTTCAGTACTTCACTGCTTGCTGCTGCCTTCTGCTTTACCACCCTCTGCCTGCCATGAACTGTTTCTTCCCTGTGATGCCCCTCTGCCATGCTCCCCTGCCTTGGAGTCAGCCAACTATGGATTGAAACCTTTACAAACTATGAGCCAAATAAACTTTTCCTCCTTTAACTTTGGGTGTTGTGTATTTTGTCTCAGCAATGAGAAAAGTAAGACAATGAATTACACTTTAGCTTACTGATAGAAATTTTAAAATTCAGTGAAAGATATAAATGAGTTATAATTTTAGAGTAGAGATGGTAATGTAGATTTCCTTCTTCCCACAAAATCTATGTTTTGCTTTCCCAAGTTTCCTTCAAAACTCAAAGCTTATTGGGTGTGGCAATGCATGCCAGTTACTTGGGAGGCTGAGTCAGAAGGACCACAAGTTTGAGGTCAGCCTGAGCAACTACTAAGTTGAGACACTGTCACAAAAGTAAAAATAAGGCCTGTATATATAGCTACTGCGCCCCCTGGGCTCAACCCTAAAACTGAATTTTGTATGAAACTGAAATTTAGTCCTCATTAATTTGAAAATTATGGCTTTTTCTAAATTTTATTAGATTTGTATATTCTGCACAAGTATTTCTGGAAGGCCTGATCATCAAAAGGTCTTTTCAGTAGGAGTCTCACTTTCATCAGGTTTATTTGTAAGTATTAAGAGTTTTTTGGCCCCAGAGTTACTGAACAGCTAACATGTACCTCACACTACAAGCTAGGTGCTTTAATGTGTAACTTGGAAAATGCTGAGCTAGTTATCTTCTTAACACAATCTCACTGAAAGGTCTGTTTGTCATTCGATCCCTTGAGCTCCAAACAAGTTTTAGGTGGCTCCCAGAAACTAGTGAAGACTTTAACAAAAAGTAAGAATTTCAAGGTAATTTGATTATAAAACCAAACCCAAAATTAAATGAGAATATCAACGTCCTTACTAAGCAGATCTAGCTGTTGGATGTAAGATTTGTTAACCATGGAACATCACCAAGGATGTGATTTGTGGCATCCTTCTGTGTTAATTTGAGAAAGTTGGATTAAGCACCAAATACAGCAGAGCACTCCAGCCTGGAGTCAAGGACCTCTCCAGCAGTCAGGAAGTCCTGCAACACATCTCCCCAGACCTCCCCCCTCCTCAGTCTCCCTGTCACCCTGACCACCAGATACCTGCACCTTCTTCAAGGCCAGCCTCTTCTTAATGTCCTTAAACTGGTTCAGAAAGTGGATCAGCCATTTCCTGCTCTGCTTGTTGTCCTCGCTGTACTCTGTCTTCAGGTAGTATAGCAGTCGCAAGGCTTTGGTCTCCAGCAGTAACTGGTTCCCTCCCGGCGTCTTACCCAAGGTGTTCCCTCCGAAGAAGCCCAGCAGGCTGATGATGTGGCCAGCGTGCACGTGGACGGGGAAGCTGACCCTCGTCAGGTCGAGGGTCCTGTCCTGCTGCCAGGAGTACAGAAGCGGGTTGCAGGGCACGCAAAGGCCCTGGTGCTTGGCACACACCTCCGTGTATGGGACCTGGGTTCCATTTTCCTGCACATTCAGAGTCTGCACCTCTTGGTCCAATCTATCGACTTCTGCAAAGGATTCCTGGTCCAGCAGTGAGTTGTCATTGGAGACCACCAGAATGGAAGCGAAGTGGGTTTCGGCGCTCATCCTGGAGGCGGAGAAGCTGTAGGAGTCGTTGGTGGAGAAATGTTGCTGCACAAAGTGCCGCTCATCCTTGGCCGGGCTCCAGATCGGCGTGTAGTTCCAGGTCCTCTTCCTCCGATCCCACGTACCGGAAGCCGGTGGCCAGCGCGGCCGTGAGCAGTGCTGGTAAGAGCGGGAAGACCCAGGGGTGATCGCCCACGGCGGCGCCCAGGCGCCCGAAGGCTCTGGACAGCGGCGCCTCTAGGCAGTCGGTGCGCAGGCGGCGCGGGGCGACCCCGGGTCCTGAGGTCCCCGAGGTTTCCGAGGTTTCCGAGGTTTCCCGCTCGGACTCCGGGGACCTGGGCTCTGAGGCCGCCGCCTCCCCGGAGCCGGGCTCCTCCCCGCCGGGCCTAGGCCCCGCCTCTGGCGTCCCCTCCTCTGGCTGCCATCCCACGGCCCCGGGTTCTGGCTCATTCTCGGGCTCGGGCTCGGGCTCGGGCTCGGGCTCAGTCTCAGGCTCTTCCTGTGGCTTCACCTGGACAGGGTGAACTTTCATCCTGTGGCAACTGAGGAGCTGCGCAGCACCAGGTCCCGCGTCCCCAGCGACGGTTTCCTGGCAAAGGCTGGCTCAGAGCGCGAGCTCTGACCCCGCCCTAAGGTTCGGGAGCCCCGCCCCCTTCGCCTAAAGGTCACCCATCCCAATACTGGAGACGTTCCAGGTGCCCCTGGGTCAGGGAAAACCAGGCAGGCTGTGCAGACCCATTGCTCCCGACGATCCTCCAGCAGAAGCTATATGTCCACACTGCTCTCCATCATCCAGTTCAAATGACCAGACCCCACATTCACAGAGGAAGCCTTGAGTACATGAGGTCTGGTTTCTGTGGTCACTGAATTAGTGTTTCTGGTTAGGGTTAGTGGTTATGTTTAGGGTTAGGGCTGGGAATTAGTTATGGGGTTAGCATCTGGGATAGGGGTAGAGTTCAAGGTTAGGGTTAGAAATAGAGGTAGGCTTCAGTTTTAGGTTGGGTTTTGAGTGAAGGTTTTGAGGTTGGAGTTAGGGCTCAATTTAGGGTTAGAGTTAGGCATTAGGGTTTGTTTTAGGGTGAGGGTTAAGCTGAGGTGTTAGGCTGAGGGCTAGGGTTAGGTTAGAATTAGCGTTAGGTTTAGGGTCCATGTGAGGGTTAATGTTGGGGTTAGTGGTTTCCTTAGGCTGAGGGTTAGCGTGAGCACGTGGGTCTGTAACTCCTTTTTTTCCCAATAGGCTTTCATCATTTTGCATAAAGTCTCTAAAATGGGTAAGTGATGTTCCCAAGAGAGGGGAGTGGGGCCATATCAGCTGCATATGACTGATGTTCCCCCATCCTCTGACTGCCATGTCAGGAACGTAGAGCTTCCTTCCAGTCCCAAATCTTGACTTTCCCAGCATAGGCCCTGAGGGCACATGGTGCTCACTACAACTCAAGCCTGACTGTGTGGCACATGTTCCTTTGCTCTAAGGAACTGTGGACCAGGCTCTTAAGTAGTCAGAGGTTGGTGGGCGTGGAGAGCTTGTCAGGGGCCATCTTCCCCATAGCATTTTCAATATCATCACAATGAGCTCTGTACTCAAAACTGGTCTCAGAGGGTTGACTTACCCAAAAGGGTTGAGCTGGCATTGTGAAACTCCTTTCACCCTAGAGGCCATCCAATTCAAGAATGCCCCCCCTTCATCCCTGCAGTCTTTTATCTTTTTACATAGTTGCTCCTTAGCTTGTTTGTTTATTCATCCACCCCTTCCCCAGACTGGTGTGAACATGCACCTCAGGGAAGCAGCAGCTGGGTGCCACAGATCCAAGGCCACAAGAAGCAGAACGACTGCCCTGAGGGAGTCCAGGGTCTCGGGGAGGCAGAGCAGCAGTAATGGGGTGAAGGCAGCAGATGAGGTGTATCTGGTCATGTATCCTTTTGACACATGGCACAGAAGTCTGCAGTGGCTGGCTCCTGTACACGAGTCTGAAAATGGTGAACTGAGGCCCTTCAGGTGCTGGCATTAACACCTCTGAGTGCCCTCCAGAAACTGCATCACCCCTTGGCTGCAGCTGTCACCATAATTGGCCCTCTTGGAGCAGGTGCTACTGTCAGGATACAGAACCTCTCTGAAGCCCAGATGAGATTCCACACAGAGAACATGCAGGCAGGTCTGACAGTAGGACCCCAGCTTCCTGGCCTCGGGTTCTTCCTGGCTGAAGGTAGCACAGAGAGAAAAATAAGAATCTTGGCAGAAACCTCTTGAAAGGGACATAGTTGGCTCAGCTGCCTAGAAGAGGCTTAGTCTAAGGAAGAGTGGGAGGTGGGGGCCAGCAGGTTGGCTTGGAATGGTGTTGTCTTGGAACTGAGCTGTGGGAACATGTTGGAAGCAAGGCTGTGCTGCTGCATGGCCCACAACAGTGATGGCAGCTCATGGTGTCCAGGCTTGTGGGTGGGACAGTGTTGGCCTCCAGGCTGACAGTAAGATTAAGCTTGGAGGTGGAGACATGAGCTCAGTGTGCATGAAGAAGAGGAAACAATTATGAAGGTTTTCGAGGCCCACCTCTGAAGTCGAGATGGACATGAGGGACTTACAGGTGTTACCTCAGTGGGGAGCACTAACCTGAGAGTCCAGATGAGACAAGTGGCTTTTCTCAGGAGGACTGTTTGTGAAGACCCTAGAAGATCTTGGCCTCAGCAGGATGGTCACAGGGAGGATTTTCAGTTCTACGTGCAGCAGTTCAAGAAGTCTAGCTGCAGGAACAGAGAAGATGACACAGAGGCAAGATGGTCAGTAGAATGGGACCCCAGCTGTTTTCTCCCTCCACCACAGTCCTCTCTGAGCTCCATGCCAGCCTGTGCTTGGATACTTCGTGTCAGGCACCCCATTACCATATAGTGCTCAGCTAAGTTTGTGATAGCCCAGCTTGCTCTTATATTTGTGGACCTGCCACACGGCAAAAGTTTTAAATTATTTTTCAGCTACAGCTCCTCTGAGAATGAGATGATTATTCTGTCTTCAGAAAAACACAAAAATCCATACATGTTACATTGCAATCATTTTAGTGCCTTCAAAATTCTTCCCAATGACCCACAATGAAATTTTCAGATGTCTGTATGGGCAAAAGCAATTTTCCATGTATTCCTAGGCTGCCCTGTGGTGCACATTGAAGCTGAATTTGCCTGAGCATTTCCCTAAGAAAAACTCTACATTAGAAGCATGAAGCACCTTCCAGGATGGTTCTGCAGTAAGGACCGTAGTGCGGAATCAAAATGATTCTACCTCGCTCAGGCCCCTTAGTAATGAGTGGAAAGTGAGCATACTGTTGCTCTGGGTGAGAGGAAGGAGATAGAGCTGGGGGAACTGCTGCACAAGTAAGGTTCCAAGAACTAAGTAAGCATGAACTTTCAGGAGGGTGAGGCTGTTGAAATCACTGAGTTCCACAATGAAATTTTCAGATGTCTGTACGGGCAAAAGCAATGTTCCAAGTATTCCTAGGCTGCCCGGTGGTGCACAGTGAAGCTACAGTTGCCTGAGCATTTCCCTAAGAAGAACACTACGTAAGAAGCATGAAGCACCTTCCAGGATGGTTCTGCGGTAAGAGCGTAGTGTGGAAACAAAATTAATCTACCTGGCTCAGGCCTCTTTGTATTCAGTGGAAAGTGAGCATACTGTTGCTCTGGGTGCGAGGAAGGAGCTAGAGCTAGGGGAACTGCTGCACAAGTAATGTTCCAAGAACTAGGAGGATGTGAACTTTCAGGAGGGTGAGGCTGTTGAAATCACTGAGTTCTACAATGAAATTTTCAGATGTCTGTATGGGCAAAAGCAAATCTCCATGTATTCCTAGGCTGCCCTGTCACGCACATTGAAGCTGCAGTTGCCTGAGCGTTTCCCTAAGAAGAACTCTACGTTAGCAGCATGAAGCACCTCCTAGGATGGTTTTGCGGTAAGGAGCGTAGTGCGGAATCAAAATTAATCTACCTCACTCAGGCCTCTTAGTAATGAATGGAAAGCAAGCATACTGTTGCTCTGGGTGAGAGGAAGGAGCTAGAACTTGGGGAACTGCTGCAGAAGTAAGGTTCCAAGAACTAAGTAAGCGTGAACTTTCAGGAGTGTGAGGCTGCTGAAATCACTGAGTTCCACAATGAAATTTTCAGATGTCTGTATGGGCAAAATCAATTTTCCATGTATTCCTAGGATGCCATGTGGTGCACATTGAAGCTGCAGTTTCCTAAGCGTTTCCGTAAGAGGAACTCAACGTTAGTAGCAGGAATCACCTTCTAGGGTGATTGTGCTGTATGGAGCGTAGTGCGGAAACGAAATTAATATACCTCGCTCAGGCCCTATGGTAATCAGGAGAAAGTGAGCATACTGTTGCTCTGGGTGTGTGGAAGGAGCTAGAGCAGGTGGAACTGCTGCACAGCTAAGGTTCAAGGAACTAAGCTAATGTGAACTTTCAGGACTGTGAGGCTGTTGAAATCACTGAGTTCCACAATGAAATTTTCAGATGTCTGTACAGGAAAAGGCATTTTTCCATGCATTCCCATGCTGCCCTGTGGTGCACATTGAAGCTGCATTTGCCTGAGCGTTTCCCTAAGAAGAACTCTACGTTAGAAGCATGAAGAAACTTCCAGGATGGTTCTGCGGTAAGGAGCGTAGTGTGGAATCAAAATTAATCTACCTCGCTCAATCCCCTTAGTAATGAGTGGAAAGTGAGCATACTGTTGCTCTGGGTGAGAGGAAGGAGCTAGAGCTGGGGGAACTGCTGTGCATGTAACGTTCCAAGAACTAGGAGGACGTGAACTTTCAGGAGTGTGAGGCGGTTGAAATCACTGAGTTCCACAATGAAATTTTAAGATGTCTGTATGGGCAAAAGCACTTTTCCATGTATTCCTAGGCTGCCCTGTGGTGCACAATGAAGCTGCAGTTGCCTGAGTGTTTCCCTAAGAAGAACACTACGTTCGAAGCATGAAGCACCTTCCAGGATGTTTCTGCGGTAAGGAGCGTAGTGCAGAATCAAAATTAATCTACCTTGCTCAGGTCCCTTAGCAGTGAGTTTAAAATGAGCATAATGTTGCTCTGGGTGAGGGGAGGGGATAGAGCTGGGGGAAATGCTGCAAAAGTAAGGTTCCAAGAACTAAGTAAGCATGAACTTTCAGGAGTGTGAGGCTGTTGAAATCACTGACATTCAGCATTTCATTTTCAGATGTCTGTATGGGCAAAATCAATTTTCCATGCATTCCTGGGATGCACTGTGGTGCACATTCAAGCTGCAGTTTCCAGAACATTTCCCTAAGAAGAACTCCATGGTAGAAGCATGAAGCACCTTCCAGGATGGTTCTGCTGTATGGAGCGTAGTGCAGAAACAAAATTAATCTACCTCGCTCAGCCCCCTTAGTAATGAGTGGAAAGAGAGCATACTGTTGCTCTGGGTGAGAGGAAGGAGCTAGAGCTGGGGGAACTACCGCACAAGTAAGGTTCCAAGAACTAAGTAAGCATGAACTTTCAGGAGTTTGAGGCTGTTGAAATCACTGAGATCCACAATGAAAGTTTCAGATGTCTGTATGGGCAAAAGCAATTTTCCATGTATTCCTAGGCTGCCCTGTCGTGCACATTGAAGCTGCAGTTGCCTGAGCATTTCCCTAAGAAGAACACTATGTTAGAAGCATGAAGCATCTTCCAGGATGGTTCTGTGGTAAGGAGCGTAGTGCGGAATCAAAATTAATCTATCTCGCTCAGGCCCCTTAGTAATGAGTGGAAAGAGAGCATACTCTTGCTCTGGGTGAGAGGAAGGAGGTAGAGCTGGGGGAACTGCTGTGCAGGTAAAATTCCAAGAACTAGGAGGATGTGAACTTTGAGGAGTGTGAGGCTGTTGAAATCACTGCGTTCCACAATGAAATTTTAAGATGTCTGTATGGGCAAATGAAATTTTTCATGTATTCCTAGGCTGCACTATAGTGCACATTGAAGCTGCAGGTTCTTGAGCGTTTCCCTAAGAAGAAGTCTACGTTAGAGTGATGGAGCACTTTCCAGGATGGTTCTCCGGTGAGGAGCGTAGTTCAGATTCAAAATGAATCTACCTCGCTCAGGCCCCTTAGTAATGAGTGGAAAGCGATCATACTGTTGCTCTGGTTGAGAGGAAGGAGCTAGAGCTGGGGGAACTGCTGTGCAGGTTACCGTCCAAGAACTAGGAGGATGTGAACATAGAGGAGTGTGAGGCTGTTGAAATCACTGAGTTCCACAATGAAAATTTCAGATGTCTGCATGGGCAAAATCAATTTTCCATGTATTCCTAGGCTGCCCTGTTGCGCACATTGAAGCTGCAGTTGCCTGTGCGTTTCCCTAAGAAGAACTCTACATTAGAATCATGAAGCACCTTCCAGGATGGTTCTGCAGTAAGGAGCGTAGTGCGGATTCAAAATTAATCTACCTCGCTCAGGCCCCTTAGTTATGAGTGGAAAGTGAGCATACTGTTGCTCTGGGTGAGAGGAAGGAGCTAGAGCTGCGGGAACTGCTGCACAAGTAAGGTTCCAAGAACTAAGCAAGCATGAACTTTGAGGAGTGTGAGGCTGTTGAAATCACAGAGTTCCACAATGAAATTTTTAGATGTCTGTATGGGCAAAAGCAATTTTCCATGTATTTCTAGGATGCCCTGTTGCGCACATTGAAGCTGCAGTTTCCTGTGTGTTTCCCTAAGAAGAACTCTACGTTAGAATTATGAAGCACCTTCCAGGATGGTTCTGCAGTAAGGAGCGTAGTGCGGAATCAAAATTAATCTACCTCGCTCAGGCCCCTTAGTAATGAGTGGAAAGTGAGCATACTGTTGCTCTGGGAGAGAGGAAGGAGCTAGAGTTGGGGGAACTGCTGCACAAGTATGGTTCCAAGAACTAAGTAAGTGTGAACTTTCAGGAGGGTGAGGCTGTTGAAATCACTGAGTTCCACAATGAAATTTTCAGATTTCTGTTCACGGAAAAGCAATTTTCCATGTATTCCTAGGCTGCCCTGTGGTGCACATTTAAGCTGCATTTGCCTGAGCATTTCCCTAAGAAGAACTCTACATTAGAAGCATGAAGCACCTTCCAGGATGGTTCTGTGGTAAGGAGCGTAGTGCGCAATCAAAATTAATCTACCTCGCTCAGGCCCCTTAGAAATGAGTGGAAAGCGAGCATACTGTTGCTCCTGGTGAGAGGAAGGAGCTAGAGCTGGGGGAACTGCTGCACAAGTAAGGTTCCAAGAACTAAGTAAGCGAGAACTTTCAGGAGTGTGAGGCTGTTGAAATCACTGAGTTCCACAATGAAATTTTCAGATGTCTCTATGGGCAAAAGCAATTTTCCATGTACTCCCAGGCTGTCCTGTGTTGCACATTGAAGCTGCAGTTGCGTGAGCATTTCCTTACGAAGAACTCTACGTTCGAAGCAGGAAGCACCTTCCAGGATGGTTCTGCGGTAAGGAGCGCAGTGCGGAAACAAAATTAATCCAACTCGCTCAGGTCCCTTAGTAATCAGTGGAAAGCGAGCATACTGTTTCTCCGTTTGAGAGGAAGGAGCTAGAGCTGGGGAAACTGCTGTGCAAGTAACGTTTCAAGGAATAGGAGGATGTGAACTTTCAGGAAGGTGAGGCTGTTGAAATCACTGAGTTCCACAATGAAATTTTCAGATGTCTGTACATGGAAAAGCAAATTTCTATGCATTCCTAGGCTGCCCTGTGGTGCACATTGAAGCTGCAGTTGCCTGAGCGTTTCCCTAAGAAGAACTCTACATTAGAAACATGAAGCACCTTCCAGGATGGTTCTGCGGTAAGGAGCGTAGTGCGGAATCAAAATAAATCTACCTCGCTCAGGCCCCTTAGTAAAGAGTGGAAAGCGAGCATACTGTTTCTCTGTTTGAGAGGAAGGAGCTAGAGCTGGGGGAACTGTTGCACAAGTAAGGTTCCAAGAACTAAGTAAGCGTGAACTTTCAGGAGTGTGAGGCTGTTGAAATCACTGAGATCCACAATGAAATTTTCAGATGTCTGTATGGGGAAAATCAATTTTCCATGTATTCCTAGGATGCCCTGTGGTGCACATTGAAGCTGCAGTTTCCTAAGAGTTTTCCATAAGAGGAACTCAACGTTAGTAGCAGGAATCACCTTCCAGGTTGATTGTGCTGTATGGAGCATAGTGTGGAAATGAAATTAATATACCTCGCTCAGGCCATAGGGTAATCAGTGGAAAGCGAGCATACTGTTGCTCTGGGTGTGTGGAAGGAGCTAGAGCTGGGGGAACTGCTGCACAAGTAAGGTTCCAAAAACTAAGTAAGCGTGAATTTTCATGAGTGTGAGGCTGTTGAAATCACTGAGTTCCACAATGAAATTTTTAGATGTCTGTATGGGCAAAAGCAATTTTCCATGTATTCCTAGGCTGCCCTGTGGTGCACACTGAAGCTGCAGTTGCCTGAGCATTTCCCTAAGAAGAACTCTAAGTTAGAAGCATGAAGCACCTTCAAGAATTGTTCTGCTGTATGGAGTGTAGTGCTGAAACAAAATTAATCTACCTTCCTCAGGCCCCTTAGTAATCAGTGGAAAGGGAGCATACTGTTGCTCTGGGTGAGAGGAAGGAGCTAGAGCTGGGGGAACTGCTGTGCAAGTAATGTTCCAAGAACTAGGAGGATGTGAACTTTCAGCAGTGTGAGGCTGTTGAAATCACTGAGTTCTACAATGAAATTTTCAGATGTTTGTACGGGCAAAAGCAATTTTCCCTGTATTCCTAGGCTGCCTTGTCACGCACATTGAAGCTGCAGTTGCCTGTGCATTTCCCTAAGAATAACTCTACGTAAGAAGCATGAAACACCTTCCATGATGGTTCTGTGGTAAGGAGCGTAGTGCGGAATCAAAATTAATATACTTCTCTCAGGCCCCTTATTAATGAGTGGAAAGCGAGCATACTGTTGCTCTGCGTGAGAGGAAGGAGCTAGAGCTGGGGGAATTGCTGCGCAGTTAATTTTCCAAGAACTAGGAGGATGTGAACTTTCAGGAGTGTGAGGCTGTTGAAATCCATGAGTTCTATAACAATATTTTCCAATGTTTGTATTGGCTGAAACAATTTTCCATGTATTCCAGGCTGCCCTGTCGTGCACATTGAAGCTGCAGTTGCCTGTGCGTTTCCCTAAGAAGAACTCTACATTAGAAGCATGAAGCACCTTCCAGGATGGTTTTGCGGTAAGGAGCGTAGTGCGGAATCAAAATTAATCTACCTTGCTCAGGCCCCTTAGTAATGAGTGGAAAGTGAGCATACTGTTGCTCTGGGAGAGAGGAAGGAGCTAGAGTTGGGGGAAAAGCTGCACAAGTAAGGCTTCCGGGCACTAAGTAAGCGTGGACTTAAGGAGGGTGAGGCTGTTGAAATCACTGAGTTCCACAATGAAATTTTCAGATGTCTGTACAGGCAAAAGCAAATTTCCATGTATTCCTAGGCTGCTCTGTCACGCACATGGAAGCTACAGTTGCCTGTGCGTTTCCCTAAGAAGAACTCTACGTTAGAAGCATGAAGTGCCTTTGAGGATATTTCTAGTGTATGGAGCGTAGTGTGGAATCAAAATTAATCTACCTCGCTCAGGTCCCTTAGTAATCAGTGGAAAGGGAGCATACTGTTGCTCTGTTTGAGAGGAAGGAGCTAGAGCTGGGGGAACTGCTGTGCAAATAATGTTCGAAGAACTAGGAGGACGTGAACTTTCAGATGGTTAGGCTGTTGAAATCACTGAGTTCCACAATGAAATTTTCAGATGTCTGTATGGGCAAAAGCAATTTTCCATGTATTCCTAGGCTGCCCTGTGGTGCACACTGAAGCTGCATTTGCCTGAGTGTTTCCCTAAGAAGAACTCTATGGTAGAAGCATGAAGCACCTTCCAGGATGGTTCTGCGGTATGCAGAGTAGTGTGGAATCAAAATTAATCTACCTCGCTCAGGCCCCTTAGTAATCAGTGGAAAGCGAGCATACTGTTGCTCTGTGTGAGAGGAAGGAGCTAGAGCTGGGTGAACTGCTGTGCAAGTAACGTTCCAAGAACTAGGACAATGTGAACTTTCAGGAGTGTGAGGCTGTTGAAATCAGTGAGTTCCACAATGAAATTTTTAGAGGTCTGTATGGGCAAATCAATTTTCCATGTATTGCTAGGCTGCCCTGTGGTGCACATTGAAGCTGCCGTTACGTTGAACTCTACGTAAGAAGCATGAAGCACTTTCCGCGATGGTTCTGTGGTAAGGAGCGTAGTGCGGAATGAAAATTAATCTACTTCGCTCAAGCCCCTTAGTAATGAGTGGAAAGTGAGCATACTGTTGCTTTGGGTGAGAGGAAGGAGCTAGAGCTGGTGGAACTGCTGCACAAGTAAGGGTGCAAAAACTAAGCTAGCGTGAGCTTTCAGGAGTGTGAGGCTGTTGAAATCACTGAGTTCTACAATGAAATTTTCAGATGTCTGTATGGGCAAAAACAATTTTCCATGTATTCCTAGGCTGCTGTGTTGCGCACATTGAAGCTGCAGTTTCCTGTGTGTTTCCCTAAGAAGAACTCTATGTAAGAATCATGAAGCACCTTCCAGGGTGGCTTTGCGGTAAGGAGCATAGTGCGGAATCAAAATGAATCTACCTCACTCAGGACCCTTAGTAATGAGTGGAAAGTGATCATACTGTTGCTCTGGCAGAAAGGAAGGAGCTAGACTTGGGGGAAAAGCTGAACAAGTAAGGTTAAAAGCACTAAGTAAGCCTGAACTTTCAGGAGGGTGAGGCTCTTGAAATCACTCTGTTCTACAATGATATTTTCAGATGTCTGTATGGGCCAAAGAAATTTTCCATGTATTGCTAGGCTGCCCTGTTGGGCACAATAATGCTGCAGTTGCCTGAGTGTTTCCCTAAGAAGAACTCTATGTAAGAAGCATGAAGCACCTTCCAGGATGGTTCTGCGGTAAGGAGCATAGTGCAGAATCAAAATTAATCTACCTTGCTCAGGCCCCTTTGTAACAAGTGGAAAGTGAACATACTGTGGCTCTAGGTGAGAGGAGGAGCTAGAGCTGGGGGAACTGCTGTGCAAATAATGTTTGAAGAACTAGGAGGACGTGAACTTTCCAGATGATTAGGCTGTTGAAATCACTGAGTTCCACACTGAAATTTTCAGATGTCTGTACGGGCAAAAGGTATTTTCCATGTATTCCTAGGCTGCCCTGTCATGCACATTGAAGCTGCAGTTGCCTGTGCGTTTCCCTAAGAAGAACTCTACCTTAGAAGCATGAAGCACCTTCCAGGATGGTTCTGCTGTATGGAGCGTAGTGCGGAAACAAAATTAATCTACCTCACTCAGGCCCCTTAGTAATCAGTGGAAAGCTAGCATTCTGTTGCTCTGGGTGAGAGGAAGGAGCTACAGGTGGGGGAATTGCTCTGCAAGTAATATTCCAAGAACTAAGCAAGCATGAACTTTCAGGAGTGTGAGGCTGTTGAAATCACTGAGTTCTACAATGAAATTTTCAGATGTCTGTATGGGCCAAAACAATTTTCCATGTATTCCTAGGCTGCCCTGTCACGCACATTGAAGCTGCAGTTGCCTGTGCGTTTCCCAGAGAAGAAGTCTACATTAGAAGCATGAAGCACCTTCCAGGATGGTTCTGCGGTAAGGAGCATAGTGTGGAATCAAAATTAATCTACCTCGCTCAGGCCCCTTACTAATGAGTGGAAAGCGAGCATACTGTTGCTCTGGGTGAGAGGAAGGAGCTAGAGCTGGGGGAACTGCTGCAGAAGTAAGGTTCCAAGAACAACAGGATGTGAACTTTCAGGAGTGTGAGGCTGTTGAAATCACTGAGTTCCACTATGAAATTTTCAGATGTCTGTATGGGCAAAAGCAAATTTCCATGTATTCCTAGGCTGCCCTGTGGTGAACATTGAAGCTGCAGTTGCCTGAGTGTTTCCCTAAGAAGAACTCTACTTTAGAAGCATGAAGCACCTTCCAGGATGGTTCTGTGGTAAGCAGCATAGTGCAGAATCAAAATGAATCTACCTCGCACAGGCCCCTTAGTAATGAGTGGAAAGTGAGCATAGTGTTGCTCTGGGTGAGAGGAAGGAGGTAGAGCTGGGGGAACTGCTGTGCAGGTAATGTTCCAAGAACTAGGAGGATGTGAACTTTGAGGAGTGTGAGGCTGTTGAAATCACTGAGTTCCACAATGAAATTTTGAGATGTCTGTATGGGCAAAAGCAATTTTCCATGTATTCCTAGGCTGCCCTGTGGTGCACATTGAAGCTGCAGTTGTCTGAGCATTTCCCTAAGAAGAACTCTCCGTTAGAAGCATGAAGCACCTTCCAGGATTATTCTGCGGTAAGGAGCGTAGTGCGGATTCAAAATTAATCTACCTCGCTCAGGCCCCTTAGTAATGAGTGGAAAGCGAGCATACTGTTGCTCTGGGTGAGAGGAAGGAGCTAGAGCTGGGGGAACTGCTCTGCAGGTAACGTTCCAAGAACTAGTAGGATGTGAACTTTTAGGAGTGTGAGGCTGTTGAAATCACAGAGTTCCACAATGAAATTTTCAGATGTCTGTATGGGCAAAAGCAAATTTCCATGTATTTCTAGGCTGCCCTGTGGTGCACATTGAAGCTGCAGTTGCCTGAGCATTTCACTAAGAAGAACTCTACGTTAGAAGAATGAAGCACCTTCCAGGATGATTCTGCGGTAAGGAGCATCGTGCGGAATCAAAATTAATCTACCTCGCTCAGGTCCCTTAGTAATGAGTGGAAAGCGAGCATACTGTTGCTCTGGGTGAGAGGAAGGAGCTAGAGCTTGGGGAACTGCTGTGCAGATTACCTTCCAAGAACTAGGAGGATGTGAACTTTGAGGAGAGTGAGGCTGTTGAAATCACTGAGTTCCACAATGAAATTTTCAGATGTCTGTATGGGCAAAAGCAAATTTCCGTGTATTACTAGGCTGCCCTGTGGTGCACATTTAAGCTGCAGTTGCCTGAGTGTTTCCCTAAGAAGAACTCTACATTAGAAGCATGAAGCTTCTTCCAGGATGGTTCTGCAGTAAGGAGTGTAGTGCGCAATCAAAATTAATCTCCCTCGCTCAGGGCCCTTAGAAATGAGTGGAAAGCGAGCATACTGTTGCTCCTGGTGAGAGGAAGGAGCTAGAGGTGGGGGAACTGCTGCACAAGAAGGTTCCGAGAACTAAGTAAGCGTGAACTTTCAGGAGTGTGAGGCTGTTGAAATCACTGAGTTCCACAATGAAATTTTCAGATGTCTGTATGGGCAAAGCATTTTTCCATGTATTCCTAGGTTGCCCTGTGTTGCACATTGAACCTGCCCTTGCCTGAGCATTTCCCTAAGAAGAACTCTATGTTAGAAGCGTGAAGCACCTACCAGGATGATTGTGCGGTAAGGAGCGTAGTGCGGAATCAAAATCAATCTACCTTGCTCAGGCCCCTTAGTAATGAGTAGAAAGCAAGCAAACTGTTGCTCTGGGTGAGAGGAAGGAGCTAGAGCTGGGGGAACTGCTGTGCAGGTAACGTTCCATGAACTAAGTAAGCGTGAACTTTAAAGAGTGTGAGTCTGTTGAAATCACTGAGTTCCACGATGAAATTTTGAGACGTCTGTATATGCAAAAGCAATTTTCCATGTACTCCCAGGCTGCCCTGTTGTGCACATTGAAGCTGCAGTTGCCTGAGTGTTTCACTTACTAGAACTCTACATTAGAAACATGAAGCACCTTCCAGGATGGTTCTGCGGTAGGGAGCGTAGTGCGGAATCAAAATGAATCGACCTCGCTCAGGCCCCTTAGTAATGAGTGGAAGCGAGCATACTGTTGCTCATGGTGAGACGAAGGAGCTGGAGCTGGGGGAACTGCTGCACAAGTAAGGTTCCAAGAACTAAGTAAGCGTGAAGTTTCAGGAGTGTGAGGATGTTGAAATCACTGAGTACCACAATGAAATTTTCAGATGTCTGTATGGGGAAAAGCAATTCTCCATGTATTCCTAGGCTGCCCTGTGGTGCACATTGAAGCTGCAGTTGCCTGAGCGTTTCCCTACGAAGAACTCTACGTTAGAAGCATGAAGCACCTTCCAGGATGGTCCTGCAGTAAGGAGGGTAGTGCAGAATCAAAATTAATCTACCTCACTCAGACCCCTTAGTAATGAGTGGAAAGCGAGCATACTGTTGCTCTGGGTGAGAGGAAGGGGCTAGAGCTGTGGGAACTACTGCACAAGTAAGGTTCCAAAAACTACGTAAGCGTGAACTTTTAGGAGTGTGAGGCTGTTGAAATCACAGAGATCCACAATAAAATTTACAGATGTCTGTATGGGGAAAAGCAATTTTCCATGTATTTCTAGGATGCCCTGTGGTGCACACTGAAGCTGTAGTTTCCTGAGCATTTCCCTAAGAAGAACTCTACGTTAGAATTATGAAGCACCTTCCAGCATGGTTCTGCGGTAAGGAGCGTAGTGCGGAATCAAAATTAATCTACCTCGCTCAGCCCCTTAGTAATGAGTGGAAAGCGAGCATACTGTTGCTCTGGGTGAGAGGAAGGAGCTAGAGCTTGGGGAACTGCTGTGCAGGTTACCTTCCAAGAACTAGGAGGATGTGAACTTTGAGGAGTGTTCGGCTGTTGAAATCACTGAGTTCCACAATGAAATTTTGAGATGTCTGTATGGGCAAAAGCAATTTTCCATGTATTCCTAGGCTGCACTGTGGTGCACATTGAAGCTGCAGTTGTCTGAGCGTTTCCCTAAGAAGAAGTCTACGTTAGAGTCATGAAGCACCTTCCAGAATGATTCTGCGGTGAGGAGAGTAGTTCGGATTCAAAATGAATCTACCTCGCTCAGGCTCCTTAGTAATGATGGGAAAGCGAGCATACTGTTGCTCTTGGTGAGAGGAAGGACCTAGAGCTGGGGGAATTGCTCTGCAGGTAATGTTCCAAGAACTAGGAGGATGTCAACTTTTAGGAGTGTGAGGCTGTTGAAATCACTGAGTTCCTCAATGAAAATTTGAGATGACTGTATGGGCAAAAGCAAATTTGCATGTATTCTTAGGCTGCCCTGTTTCGCACATTCAAGCTGCAGTTAACTGTGCGTTTCCCTAAGAAGAACTCTACATTACAATCATGAAGCACCTTGCACGATGGTTCTACGGTAAGAAGCGTAGTGCGAATTCAAAATTAATCTACCTTGCTCAGGCCCCTTAGTTATGAGTGGAAAGTGAGCATACTGCTGCTCTGGGTGAGAGGAAGGAGCTAGACCTGAGGAAACTGCTACACAAGTAAGGTTCCAGGAACTAAGCAAGCGTGAGCTTTCAGGAGTGTGAGGCTGTTGAAATCACTGCGTTCTACAATGAAATTTTCAGATGTCTGTATGGGCCAAAACAATTTTGCATGTATTCCTAGGCTGCTGTGTTGCACACATTGCAGCTACAGTTGCCTGTGCGTTTCCCTAAAAAGAACTCTACGTAAGAAGCATGAAGCACCTTCCAGGATGGTTCTGCGGTAAGGAGCATAGTGCAGAATCAAAATTAATCTACCTCGCTCAGGCCCCTTAGTAACGAGTGGAAAGTGAACATACTGTGGCTCTAGGTGAGAGAAGGAGCTAGATCTGGGGGAACTGCTGTGCAAATAATGTTCGAAGAACTAGGAGGACGTGAACTTTCAGATGGTTAGGCTGTTGAAATCACTGAGTTCCACAATGAAATTTTCAGATGTCTGTACGGGCAAAAGGTATTTTCCATGTATTCCTAGGCTGCCCTGTCATGCACATTGAAGCTGCAGTGTTCTGAGCATTTCCCTAAGAAGGACTCTATGTTAGAAGCATGAAGCACCTTGCAGGATGGTTCTGCTGTATGTAGTGTAGTGCGGAAACGAAATTAATATACCTCACTCAGGCCCCTTAGTAATCATGGAAAGCGAGTATACTGTTGCTCTGTGTGCGAGGAAGGAGCTAGAGCTGCGGGAACTGGTGCACAAGTAAGGTTCAAAGAATTAAGCAAGCATGAGCTTTCAGGAGTGTGAGGCTGTTGAAATCATTGAGTTCTACAATGAAATTTTCAGATTTGTGTATGGGCCAAAAATTTTTCAATGTATTCCTGGATGCCCTGTCACGCACATTGAAGCTGCAGTTGCCTGTGCGTTTCCCTAAGAAGAACTCTACGTTAGCAGCGAGAAGCACCTCCTAGGATGGTTTTGCGGTAAGGAGCATAGTGCGGAATCAAAATTAATCTACCTCGCTCAGGCCCCTTAGTAATGAGTGGAAAATGAGCATACTGTTGCTCTGGGTGAGAGGAAGCAGCTAGACATGTGGAAACAGCTGCACAAGTAAGGGTGCAAAAACTAAGCTAGCGTGAGCTTTCAGGAGTGTGAGGCTGTTGAAATCACTGAGTTCTACAATGAAAATTTCAGATGTCTGTATGGGCCAAAACATTTTTCCATGTATTCCTAGGCTGCTATGTTGCGCACATTGAAGCTGCAGTTTCCTGTGCGTTTCCCTAAGAAGAACTCTATGTAAGAAGCATGAAGCACCTTCCAGGATGGTTCTGCAGTAAGGAACGTAGTGCGGAATCAAAATTAATCTACCTCGCTCAGGCCCCTTAGTAATTAGTTGAAAGGGAGCATACTGTTGCTCTGGGTGAGTGAAGGAGCTAGAGCAGTGGGAACTGCTGTGCAAGTAAATTTCCAAGAACTAGGAGGACGTGAACTTTCCGGAGGGTGAGGCTGTTGAAATCACTGAGTTCCACAATGAAATTTTGAAATGTCTGTACGGGTAACAGCAAATTTCCATGTATTGCTAGCCTGCCCTGTCACGCACATTGAAGCTGCAATTTCCTGAGCGTTTGAATAAGAAGAACTGTATGTTAGAAGCATGAAGCACCTTCCAGGATGCTTCTGCTGTATGGAGCTTAGTGCAGAAACAAAATTAATCTACCTCGCTGAGGTGACTTAGTAATAAGTGGAAAGTGAGCATACTGTTGCTCTGTGTGCGAGGATGGAGCTAGAGCTGGGGGACCTGCTGTACAAGTAAGGTTCCAGGAAATAAGCAAGCGTGAAATTTCAGGAGTGTGTGGCTGTAGAAATCACTGAGTTCTACAATGATATTTTTAGATGTCTGTATGGGCCAAAGAAATTTTCCATGTATTGCTAGGCTGCCCTGTTGGGCACAATAATGCTGCAGTTGCCTGAGTGTTTTTCTAAGAGGAACTCTATGTAAGAAGCATGAAGCACCTTCGAGGATGGTTCTGTTGTATGGAGCGAAGTGCAGAAACAAAAATGATCTTCCTCGCCCCGGCCACTTAGTAATGAATGGAAAGGAAGCATACTGTTACCCTGGGTGCGAAATAGTTGCCAGAGCTGGGGGAACTGCTGCAGAAGTAAGGTTCCAAGAATTAAGCAAGCATGAGCTTTCAGGAGTGTTAGGCTGTTGAAATCAATGAGTTCTACAATGTTATTTTCAGATGTCTGTATGGGCCAAAAAAAATTTCCATGTATTCCTAGGCTGCCTTGTCGGGCAAAATAAAGCTGCAGTTGCCTGTGCATTTTTCTAAGAAGAACTGTACGTAAGAAGCATGAAGCACCTTCGAGGATGGTTCTGCTGTATGGAGCGTAGTGTGGAAACAAAATTAATCTACCTCGCTCAGCCCCCTTAGTAATCAGTGGAAAGAGAGCATACTGTTGCTCTGGGTGAGAGGAAGGAGCTGGAGCTGGGGAACTGCTCTGCAAGTAACGTGCCAAGAACTAAGCAAGCATTATCTTTCAGCAGTGTGAGGCTGTTGAAATCACTGAGTTCTACAATGAAATTTTCAGATGTCTGTATGGGCCAAAACAATTTTCCATGTATTCCTAGGCTGCTGTGTCACGCACATTGAAGCTGCATTTGCCTGTGCATTTCCCTAGGAAGAACTCTATGTAAGAAGCATAAAGCACCTTCCAGGATGGTTCTATGGTAAGGAGCGTAGTGCGGAATCAAAATTAATCTACCTCGCTCAGGCCCCTTAGTAATGAGTGGAACGCGAGCATACTGTTGCTCTGGGTGTGAGGCAGGAGTTAGAGCTGGGGGAACTGCTGCAGAAGTAAGGTTCCAAGAACAAAGTATGTGTGAACTTTCAGGAGGGTGAGGCTGTTGAAATTACTGAGATCCACAATGAAATTTTCAGATGTCTGTATGGGCAAAATCAATTTTCCATGTATTCCTAGGATGCCCTGTGGCAAACATTGAAGCTGCAGTTTCCTGAACGTTTCCCTAAGAAGAACACTATGTTAGAAGCATGAAGCACCTTCCGGGATGGTTCTGTGGGAAAGAGCGTAGTGCGGAATCAAAATGAATCTACCTCGCTGAGGCCCCTTAGTAATGAGTGGAAAGCGAGCATACTGTTGCCCTGGTTGAGAGGAAGGAGCTAGAGCTGGGGGAACTGCTGTGCAGGTAATGTTCCAAGAACTAGGAGGATATGAATTTTCAGGAGTGTGAGGCTGTTGAAATCACTGAGTTCCACAATGAAATTTTCAGATGTCTGTATGGGCAAAATCAATTTTCCATGTATTCCTAGGGTGCCCTGTGGTGCACACTGAAGCTGCAGTTGCCTGAGCATTTACATTAGTAGAACTCTATGTTAGAAGCATGAACCACCTTCAAGGATGGTTCTGCAGTAAGGAGCGTAGTGCGGAATCAAAATTAATCTACCTCGCTCAGGCCCCTTAGTAATGAGTGGAAAGCGAGCATACTGTTGCTCTGGGTGAGAGGAAGGGGCTAGAGCTGCGGGAACTACTGCACAAGTAAGGTTCCAAGAACTAAGTAAGCGTGAACTTTTAGGAGTGTGAGGCTGTTGAAATCACAGAGATCCACAATAAAATTTACAGATGTCTGTATGGGGAAAAGCAATTTTCCACGTATTTCTAGGATGCCCTGTGGTGCACACTGAAGCTGTAGTAGTTTCCTGAGCATTTCGCTAAGAAGAACTCTACGTTAGAATTATGAAGCACCTTCCAGCATGGTTCTGCGGTAAGGAGAGTAGTGCGGAATCAAAATTAATCTACCTCGCTCAGGTCCCTTAGTAATGAGTGGAAAGTGAGCATACTGTTGCTCTGGGTGAGAGGAAGGAGCTAGAGCTTGGGGAACTGCTGTGCAGATTACCTTCCAAGAACTAGGAGGATGTGAACTTTGAGGAGAGTGAGGCTGTTGAAATCACTGAGTTCCACAATGAAATTTTCAGATGTCTGTATGGGCAAAAGCAAATTTCCGTGTATTACTAGGCTGCCCTGTGGTGCACATTTAAGCTGCAGTTGCCTGAGTGTTTCCCTAAGAAGAACTCTACATTAGAAGCATGAAGCTTCTTCCAGGATGGTTCTGCAGTAAGGAGTGTAGTGCGCAATCAAAATTAATCTCCCTCGCTCAGGGCCCTTAGAAATGAGTGGAAAGCGAGCATACTGTTGCTCCTGGTGAGAGGAAGGAGCTAGAGGTGGGGGAACTGCTGCACAAGAAGGTTCCGAGAACTAAGTAAGCGTGAACTTTCAGGAGTGTGAGGCTGTTGAAATCACTGAGTTCCACAATGAAATTTTCAGATGTCTGTATGGGCAAAGCAATTTTCCATGTATTCCTAGGTTGCCCTGTGTTGCACATTGAACCTGCCCTTGCCTGAGCATTTCCCTAAGAAGAACTCTATGTTAGAAGCGTGAAGCACCTACCAGGATGATTGTGCGGTAAGGAGCGTAGTGCGGAATCAAAATCAATCTACCTTGCTCAGGCCCCTTAGTAATGAGTAGAAAGCAAGCAAACTGTTGCTCTGGGTGAGAGGAAGGAGCTAGAGCTGGGGGAACTGCTGTGCAGGTAACGTTCCATGAACTAAGTAAGCGTGAACTTTAAAGAGTGTGAGTCTGTTGAAATCACTGAGTTCCACGATGAAATTTTGAGACGTCTGTATATGCAAAAGCAATTTTCCATGTACTCCCAGGCTGCCCTGTTGTGCACATTGAAGCTGCAGTTGCCTGAGTGTTTCACTTACTAGAACTCTACATTAGAAACATGAAGCACCTTCCAGGATGGTTCTGCGGTAGGGAGCGTAGTGCGGAATCAAAATGAATCGACCTCGCTCAGGCCCCTTAGTAATGAGTGGAAGCGAGCATACTGTTGCTCATGGTGAGACGAAGGAGCTGGAGCTGGGGGAACTGCTGCACAAGTAAGGTTCCAAGAACTAAGTAAGCGTGAAGTTTCAGGAGTGTGAGGATGTTGAAATCACTGAGTACCACAATGAAATTTTCAGATGTCTGTATGGGGAAAAGCAATTCTCCATGTATTCCTAGGCTGCCCTGTGGTGCACATTGAAGCTGCAGTTGCCTGAGCGTTTCCCTACGAAGAACTCTACGTTAGAAGCATGAAGCACCTTCCAGGATGGTCCTGCAGTAAGGAGGGTAGTGCAGAATCAAAATTAATCTACCTCACTCAGACCCCTTAGTAATGAGTGGAAAGCGAGCATACTGTTGCTCTGGGTGAGAGGAAGGGGCTAGAGCTGTGGGAACTACTGCACAAGTAAGGTTCCAAAAACTACGTAAGCGTGAACTTTTAGGAGTGTGAGGCTGTTGAAATCACAGAGATCCACAATAAAATTTACAGATGTCTGTATGGGGAAAAGCAATTTTCCATGTATTTCTAGGATGCCCTGTGGTGCACACTGAAGCTGTAGTTTCCTGAGCATTTCCCTAAGAAGAACTCTACGTTAGAATTATGAAGCACCTTCCAGCATGGTTCTGCGGTAAGGAGCGTAGTGCGGAATCAAAATTAATCTACCTCGCTCAGCCCCTTAGTAATGAGTGGAAAGCGAGCATACTGTTGCTCTGGGTGAGAGGAAGGAGCTAGAGCTTGGGGAACTGCTGTGCAGGTTACCTTCCAAGAACTAGGAGGATGTGAACTTTGAGGAGTGTTCGGCTGTTGAAATCACTGAGTTCCACAATGAAATTTTGAGATGTCTGTATGGGCAAAAGCAATTTTCCATGTATTCCTAGGCTGCACTGTGGTGCACATTGAAGCTGCAGTTGTCTGAGCGTTTCCCTAAGAAGAAGTCTACGTTAGAGTCATGAAGCACCTTCCAGAATGATTCTGCGGTGAGGAGAGTAGTTCGGATTCAAAATGAATCTACCTCGCTCAGGCTCCTTAGTAATGATGGGAAAGCGAGCATACTGTTGCTCTTGGTGAGAGGAAGGACCTAGAGCTGGGGGAATTGCTCTGCAGGTAATGTTCCAAGAACTAGGAGGATGTCAACTTTTAGGAGTGTGAGGCTGTTGAAATCACTGAGTTCCTCAATGAAAATTTGAGATGACTGTATGGGCAAAAGCAAATTTGCATGTATTCTTAGGCTGCCCTGTTTCGCACATTCAAGCTGCAGTTAACTGTGCGTTTCCCTAAGAAGAACTCTACATTACAATCATGAAGCACCTTGCACGATGGTTCTACGGTAAGAAGCGTAGTGCGAATTCAAAATTAATCTACCTTGCTCAGGCCCCTTAGTTATGAGTGGAAAGTGAGCATACTGCTGCTCTGGGTGAGAGGAAGGAGCTAGACCTGAGGAAACTGCTACACAAGTAAGGTTCCAGGAACTAAGCAAGCGTGAGCTTTCAGGAGTGTGAGGCTGTTGAAATCACTGCGTTCTACAATGAAATTTTCAGATGTCTGTATGGGCCAAAACAATTTTGCATGTATTCCTAGGCTGCTGTGTTGCACACATTGCAGCTACAGTTGCCTGTGCGTTTCCCTAAAAAGAACTCTACGTAAGAAGCATGAAGCACCTTCCAGGATGGTTCTGCGGTAAGGAGCATAGTGCAGAATCAAAATTAATCTACCTCGCTCAGGCCCCTTAGTAACGAGTGGAAAGTGAACATACTGTGGCTCTAGGTGAGAGAAGGAGCTAGATCTGGGGGAACTGCTGTGCAAATAATGTTCGAAGAACTAGGAGGACGTGAACTTTCAGATGGTTAGGCTGTTGAAATCACTGAGTTCCACAATGAAATTTTCAGATGTCTGTACGGGCAAAAGGTATTTTCCATGTATTCCTAGGCTGCCCTGTCATGCACATTGAAGCTGCAGTGTTCTGAGCATTTCCCTAAGAAGGACTCTATGTTAGAAGCATGAAGCACCTTGCAGGATGGTTCTGCTGTATGTAGTGTAGTGCGGAAACGAAATTAATATACCTCACTCAGGCCCCTTAGTAATCATGGAAAGCGAGTATACTGTTGCTCTGTGTGCGAGGAAGGAGCTAGAGCTGCGGGAACTGGTGCACAAGTAAGGTTCAAAGAATTAAGCAAGCATGAGCTTTCAGGAGTGTGAGGCTGTTGAAATCATTGAGTTCTACAATGAAATTTTCAGATTTGTGTATGGGCCAAAAATTTTTCAATGTATTCCTGGATGCCCTGTCACGCACATTGAAGCTGCAGTTGCCTGTGCGTTTCCCTAAGAAGAACTCTACGTTAGCAGCGAGAAGCACCTCCTAGGATGGTTTTGCGGTAAGGAGCATAGTGCGGAATCAAAATTAATCTACCTCGCTCAGGCCCCTTAGTAATGAGTGGAAAATGAGCATACTGTTGCTCTGGGTGAGAGGAAGCAGCTAGACATGTGGAAACAGCTGCACAAGTAAGGGTGCAAAAACTAAGCTAGCGTGAGCTTTCAGGAGTGTGAGGCTGTTGAAATCACTGAGTTCTACAATGAAAATTTCAGATGTCTGTATGGGCCAAAACATTTTTCCATGTATTCCTAGGCTGCTATGTTGCGCACATTGAAGCTGCAGTTTCCTGTGCGTTTCCCTAAGAAGAACTCTATGTAAGAAGCATGAAGCACCTTCCAGGATGGTTCTGCAGTAAGGAACGTAGTGCGGAATCAAAATTAATCTACCTCGCTCAGGCCCCTTAGTAATTAGTTGAAAGGGAGCATACTGTTGCTCTGGGTGAGTGAAGGAGCTAGAGCAGTGGGAACTGCTGTGCAAGTAAATTTCCAAGAACTAGGAGGACGTGAACTTTCCGGAGGGTGAGGCTGTTGAAATCACTGAGTTCCACAATGAAATTTTGAAATGTCTGTACGGGTAACAGCAAATTTCCATGTATTGCTAGCCTGCCCTGTCACGCACATTGAAGCTGCAATTTCCTGAGCGTTTGAATAAGAAGAACTGTATGTTAGAAGCATGAAGCACCTTCCAGGATGCTTCTGCTGTATGGAGCTTAGTGCAGAAACAAAATTAATCTACCTCGCTGAGGTGACTTAGTAATAAGTGGAAAGTGAGCATACTGTTGCTCTGTGTGCGAGGATGGAGCTAGAGCTGGGGGACCTGCTGTACAAGTAAGGTTCCAGGAAATAAGCAAGCGTGAAATTTCAGGAGTGTGTGGCTGTAGAAATCACTGAGTTCTACAATGATATTTTTAGATGTCTGTATGGGCCAAAGAAATTTTCCATGTATTGCTAGGCTGCCCTGTTGGGCACAATAATGCTGCAGTTGCCTGAGTGTTTTTCTAAGAGGAACTCTATGTAAGAAGCATGAAGCACCTTCGAGGATGGTTCTGTTGTATGGAGCGAAGTGCAGAAACAAAAATGATCTTCCTCGCCCCGGCCACTTAGTAATGAATGGAAAGGAAGCATACTGTTACCCTGGGTGCGAAATAGTTGCCAGAGCTGGGGGAACTGCTGCAGAAGTAAGGTTCCAAGAATTAAGCAAGCATGAGCTTTCAGGAGTGTTAGGCTGTTGAAATCAATGAGTTCTACAATGTTATTTTCAGATGTCTGTATGGGCCAAAAAAAATTTCCATGTATTCCTAGGCTGCCTTGTCGGGCAAAATAAAGCTGCAGTTGCCTGTGCATTTTTCTAAGAAGAACTGTACGTAAGAAGCATGAAGCACCTTCGAGGATGGTTCTGCTGTATGGAGCGTAGTGTGGAAACAAAATTAATCTACCTCGCTCAGCCCCCTTAGTAATCAGTGGAAAGAGAGCATACTGTTGCTCTGGGTGAGAGGAAGGAGCTGGAGCTGGGGAACTGCTCTGCAAGTAACGTGCCAAGAACTAAGCAAGCATTATCTTTCAGCAGTGTGAGGCTGTTGAAATCACTGAGTTCTACAATGAAATTTTCAGATGTCTGTATGGGCCAAAACAATTTTCCATGTATTCCTAGGCTGCTGTGTCACGCACATTGAAGCTGCATTTGCCTGTGCATTTCCCTAGGAAGAACTCTATGTAAGAAGCATAAAGCACCTTCCAGGATGGTTCTATGGTAAGGAGCGTAGTGCGGAATCAAAATTAATCTACCTCGCTCAGGCCCCTTAGTAATGAGTGGAACGCGAGCATACTGTTGCTCTGGGTGTGAGGCAGGAGTTAGAGCTGGGGGAACTGCTGCAGAAGTAAGGTTCCAAGAACAAAGTATGTGTGAACTTTCAGGAGGGTGAGGCTGTTGAAATTACTGAGATCCACAATGAAATTTTCAGATGTCTGTATGGGCAAAATCAATTTTCCATGTATTCCTAGGATGCCCTGTGGCAAACATTGAAGCTGCAGTTTCCTGAACGTTTCCCTAAGAAGAACACTATGTTAGAAGCATGAAGCACCTTCCGGGATGGTTCTGTGGGAAAGAGCGTAGTGCGGAATCAAAATGAATCTACCTCGCTGAGGCCCCTTAGTAATGAGTGGAAAGCGAGCATACTGTTGCCCTGGTTGAGAGGAAGGAGCTAGAGCTGGGGGAACTGCTGTGCAGGTAATGTTCCAAGAACTAGGAGGATATGAATTTTCAGGAGTGTGAGGCTGTTGAAATCACTGAGTTCCACAATGAAATTTTCAGATGTCTGTATGGGCAAAATCAATTTTCCATGTATTCCTAGGGTGCCCTGTGGTGCACACTGAAGCTGCAGTTGCCTGAGCATTTACATTAGTAGAACTCTATGTTAGAAGCATGAACCACCTTCAAGGATGGTTCTGCAGTAAGGAGCGTAGTGCGGAATCAAAATTAATCTACCTCGCTCAGGCCCCTTAGTAATGAGTGGAAAGCGAGCATACTGTTGCTCTGGGTGAGAGGAAGGGGCTAGAGCTGCGGGAACTACTGCACAAGTAAGGTTCCAAGAACTAAGTAAGTGTGAACTTTTAGGAGTGTGAGGCTGTTGAAATCACAGAGATCCACAATAAAATTTACAGATGTCTGTATGGGGAAAAGCAATTTTCCACGTATTTCTAGGATGCCCTGTGGTGCACACTGAAGCTGTAGTAGTTTCCTGAGCATTTCGCTAAGAAGAACTCTACGTTAGAATTATGAAGCACCTTCCAGCATGGTTCTGCGGTAAGGAGAGTAGTGCGGAATCAAAATTAATCTACCTCGCTCAGGTCCCTTAGTAATGAGTGGAAAGTGAGCATACTGTTGCTCTGGGTGAGAGGAAGGAGCTAGAGCTTGGGGAACTGCTGTGCAGATTACCTTCCAAGAACTAGGAGGATGTGAACTTTGAGGAGAGTGAGGCTGTTGAAATCACTGAGTTCCACAATGAAATTTTCAGATGTCTGTATGGGCAAAAGCAAATTTCCGTGTATTACTAGGCTGCCCTGTGGTGCACATTTAAGCTGCAGTTGCCTGAGTGTTTCCCTAAGAAGAACTCTACATTAGAAGCATGAAGCTTCTTCCAGGATGGTTCTGCAGTAAGGAGTGTAGTGCGCAATCAAAATTAATCTCCCTCGCTCAGGGCCCTTAGAAATGAGTGGAAAGCGAGCATACTGTTGCTCCTGGTGAGAGGAAGGAGCTAGAGGTGGGGGAACTGCTGCACAAGAAGGTTCCGAGAACTAAGTAAGCGTGAACTTTCAGGAGTGTGAGGCTGTTGAAATCACTGAGTTCCACAATGAAATTTTCAGATGTCTGTATGGGCAAAGCAATTTTCCATGTATTCCTAGGTTGCCCTGTGTTGCACATTGAACCTGCCCTTGCCTGAGCATTTCCCTAAGAAGAACTCTATGTTAGAAGCGTGAAGCACCTACCAGGATGATTGTGCGGTAAGGAGCGTAGTGCGGAATCAAAATCAATCTACCTTGCTCAGGCCCCTTAGTAATGAGTAGAAAGCAAGCAAACTGTTGCTCTGGGTGAGAGGAAGGAGCTAGAGCTGGGGGAACTGCTGTGCAGGTAACGTTCCATGAACTAAGTAAGCGTGAACTTTAAAGAGTGTGAGTCTGTTGAAATCACTGAGTTCCACGATGAAATTTTGAGACGTCTGTATATGCAAAAGCAATTTT